>JARHVA010000730.1:0-122500 GCA_037957365.1 Torreya grandis
GGATGCATTGAAGACAAAATTAGATCCATTTTATAGTGAAGTAACTCTAATGCTTAGAGTTTTTACGTACATACCACCTTGAAAACTTCAACAAGTGATCACACAATGCATGAATACCTAGATAAAGGTCAAGGATCCTATATTCCAACCTTATTACTTAGAAACACCACCTCCTACTAGTTGAGTACTATTCAATGCATAGGTTTTTGAAAAAAGTTGTATAATTATGAACCTTTTTCATTAGGGATGACTAGTGAGACAAGCAGGGATGGTATGGTTAAAAACATATAAAGGGTAGCCACCTAGTTACACCAACTTATTTAAAACCCTAAAGGGTGGTTGGTTGGTACACTACTTAATTGAAAACATGAAAGGGTGGCTAAAGTAATACATAAGAGGTGAAAATTGGAAATGGAACCTTGAACTATTACTATGAATCTTATTAATCTACCCACATTTCTAGCTTTTTCCCTTATCACACAGGCAAATGAACCTACAACATTGTCTCTAGATGAGACAACACATTAAATTTGAAAAAGTGTTGGGAGAATAAAATTGGATAAGAATGTTTCATAGGATATTCTTTGAATATTTGTCAATTATGTATGAACTTATTAGCTAACATATTCTGTCATATCCTCTTGACTCGTGAAAGGATATAGGATGAATAGCCTCCTCATTTTAGCACTAATGTATGAAGAAAAATATGAGTAGTTAGGAATTTGGGGTTATAAATAATAAAACTAAGCTTTTGGCATAGTGTGGGAGTTAGAAACAATAAAAATAAACACATATATAAGACATATACTCATGTCAATGTATACAAAATCCTAATGCATGGAATAGAAGTACAAATAAAAATCTATCTAATTTTACAATGGAGAAATACATTTAGGAATACTTACCTTTGAATATGAACTTGTCGAGCCTCAATCTCTCCCTTGGCCAAGGTGCTTTGAAAGAGGTTGTTGTGGTATGTAAGGATAACAAAGATAAATCAACTCTAGGCTACACAACCTATCAATGCATCCAAAAGACTTGTCCACAAGATATGATCCATATCTCCAAAGAAAGTATGAAACCCTAAGCTTTGGTTCTCAAGTAAAATGGTCAATAATTATATTTTCATTCACTCTTACTTCTTTTTATCATAATAAATTATGGAAATGAACTTGTATATATAGGAATATTTTACCCTTAACCATTCCAAAATTTTTGACCAATAGAGTCGACCCAATCGACCTAGCATAATTTCATAGAATAATTCACTAGGTCATGAGCTAGGTTTTCTAAAGGAAAAATTAAGTCCTAAGTGAAAATAACCAAAATTTGTATAGGTTCAACTGAGTCAACCTAGTATAGTTGATCGATAAAAATGGATTAAGGTGAGGAATAGGATGATAAAATGTAACAAATGACTAGAAAGGGTACAATAGAGAAGAACAAGATTAGGGATAATGTTTTTAAGAGACAAGTGTGTATATAATGAGTTGAAAAAGGGACAACAATCATTAGAAACACCTATGGTCTACCCTCCCCTTTCCCAATGCACCTGTTAAGGCATGCACTTAGAGAGATTAAGACTCGATGGGTTCTTACAAGATATAAAGGGTCAGTAAGTGATAAAAGTTTTAAAATATTATGTGTATATAGAGACCACTTGTAATAATCACATAGAGAATTGGTTGAAGTTATATGATACATGGATATTCCCAAGATGTTATTTTTGAACTACTACTCTATTTTGATCTAGATGTGTTTATGTTGTTTTTCTAGTTATGATATCTCTAGTTTCTTATTTAGTAGGTATTATATATATATATATATATATATATATATATATATTTGTGTTTATATACTAATATTTCATGATTTTTGTAAAGGGTAGGGTCCCTATTTAAAACTCCACTTTAACATTAATAAAAAATGGTATAATATCTCCATGAAGACTTTCTAATTTATTATAAATATCCCCATGATGTTTTGACCATTTTTCATAGTTACATAAATTTCATAAATATCCATGATGACATTCATTTTTGGTTGAAGACATCCAAAATGATCTTCCCATGTTTGACACTTAAAACGTGGATGAAAATCCCTGATCAGACCTTACCATTTTTGGCAACCCTCACATTAATTCAATTGATGATGAGGATGATTTCATATTTTTTCACCCTCTCTACTCCATCCTTGGAAATATCCTAGGTGTATGAGTCATAAAATTTTATATTCTATCCAAAATAATATTTCAAAATAAACTTTGAAATCATCAAAAATTTAGACTGTATTATCCAAAATTATATAGTTAATAAAATCTCAAAATATTATAATAGAGCTTAGTAGGATATAAACACTTTTAAATTTATCATCCATGACATCAATTATGATAGTTACATTTATATTTGAAAATATATATTTTATATCCCATTAGTTTTATAAAATTGTATCAAAAATAATATATAAACTTACAAATTAATTACCCATATTTCCCTAGAAAACTGTACATAACATTCTTACTCAGATTGTTATATCATATAAGAGATATAAAAACCCAACTATATTAGTTATAATACATTTCAATAATGTATCTTAGAAAAATATGACAATATCAGCCATGATAAAACTAAAAAAAGCTAATACAAATGCAATAGATAGGCTGTTATAGTCAAAATTAGAATAGATTATCATAAATTTACTATACAAGAAAATATAGTAAAAATCATTACATAAAGCCATTACCTTAGCATGGTTAATACCATCAAATACATTTTAAAAAACCTCCCATAGATATATAAATTACCTTATGTTTCAAAGACATAAATGTGATATAAGTTCACATGGCATATGATAGTAAATGTGATCAATATGTTTATCCCAAAATGGATATCCAACTCAATCTTACACTAACTCACTATGATTCACAATATTATGATACCCATCCTTTTCTCACTTCACACCTCAAGCATATTTTGATGCCCATTCTTCTTTTATTTTAAATTTGATATAATTTCACATGTTAATACTCACCATTCCTCAACCTTTAGGACATCTAATATTTTTTTTCTCTCCTCAACATCTCACTCTCACAATAATATAATTATCAAGAATATTACACACATTAAAGACCAAAAAATAAATTTTGAAAAATAGTTGGAGACAAATCCTCTATTTTTGTGTATGTACCTTGTTAAAAATATATTCCTCTCTTTCATTCCATGTTTTACCCAAATTTGGTTTTATAAACCCTAATAATATAGAATCTATTAGAATAATTTTTATTAGTAAATATTTTATTCAAGTATACATCTGAATGAAAAATAATAAAACTGATTTCAATGATTTAACAAGTGGAATAAGCTACATATAATAGTATGATAAAGGGATAAGTACATATATTTTATGATTAAACTTTTCTTTGAAATTGAATTATATTAATGGAACATACTAAATTTGGCCTATGATTCATCTAATGTATGACCATTTTATTAGATTTAGGTCAATATCAATTGTTTATATTGACCTTTGTTGTTTATTAATGACTTTTGCAAAAACTAGGGTTTGTGATGATGAATTTAAATTCATATATCTCTAAAATATTTTCATGTGTGATTTTAAACCTTTATGCTTCACACAAGTCCATGAATTACTATCCTTGACCTTGAAATCCTATGTTTGCTTGTGAGAGACATAAACATACAAAAACTAGGAAAGTGAAATGGGTTGAAATAACCCCAATCACCCACATATGATGATTTACCACCACCTATGAATCCAATAATTTTATGGAAATCAATCCACACATATTTCTCTCACCTAGTGTGATTATTGAATTTCACTCCTTCAATATATATATCACCAATGAGTTATATTTAATAGTTCAAAATGTTTACTTTGACTTAAAATTGTTATGATTCATAATTGGATTTTTAATTGACCTTGTGAGTGATTCAATTTTTTTAAATAATAGGGAATAATTTCTTAATGTGTAATAATGTATATATCTATACTAGATAAGTGACAAGTCTCCTATTCAGTGAGACATTGATTTGTATATATAAGATTTTATCTAGGTAATTTTTCATTCCATCGAAGTGCTATGTAGATGGCCTGACCCTAAGGAAATATTTTATTTCAAAAAATAGTCATTTCTAAGATAGGTTTGGTACCAATAGACATATATAAATATTGATTAGAGGTACTAACCCAACTTGTTAGTATTAATTTGTGACTAGACATACATAACTAAGGATTTATAGATGTTTTTATAAGAGTAATAGAGTTTGAAACAAAAATTGAGGTTCATGTAGGTGTATAATATAAAAATGGAAGGATCAAACTTTTAAGGTAGTATGTATGTCTAATATAATGGGATTTTAGCCCATATTTATGAATTCAAGTCATGTTAGGTAAATTTATGTCAAAATTTTAATTATCAAGTACTTAATATAAAATTTAGAATATACAAATTTCCTCATTTTAATATAGTAACAAAAATTTTAGAGTAAAATGAAAATATGTTTCTAAGTGTTTAAAACACATGTTTTCCTTGCTAGGAATCTTGAATTATGTAGGTCACTCAATAGGAACACATAAAACAAATTTCTAGTATTCAATGTTTATTGATTAAAGTTTCAAATCTGAATTTGAATTTTTAAAATAAAATAAAAAGGAAGGATTACACTTATGTGTTTATGAAAACCAAGTTTTGATTGTAAATTTTTATAGGTGATCATTCCATTTTGAAGCATTATAGAACTTGTTCTTCCTTGATGAAGAATTTAGAGATTCATTCCACTTGATTAAACCATGGATAAATTATGATTCATTGTTAAATCACATGGAGGGTTGGAGTGATTATGCCCTAAGTATGTGTAACTATGCAAGCCCTTAGGTTTGGGAGATGTATGTCCTAACCCAAACCCTCATAAATGTGGGGAGAAGTAGACAATATACTAGTTAAAATAAATATGAAAAAAAAGGGAACCACATGATGGGTTTGATAAAAGTAATAACCAAATCAACCACTATGCATGCATTATAGATTTAATTTTATAGATTTTACTACAATAAAATAAATTTAAAATAAATGTATGATTTAAAGATAATGAAAATTTTTCACGCACCCATCATGACTTCAAATTTGATTTTATTATTTCACTTAAGTTTACTAAGGTATGCTCAATGTAAAATATAATACATGATCGAAAGATGATTTAAAATGTTCATATACCCACCATGACCATACATTTGATAAGTGTGTAGTGAAATGAAATCAATTTTATATCAAAATTTTAAACTATAATTTATGTATGTCCATGAAAAATTATCACACCTTATGAATATGTACATGTGTATATGTATATGAATTAGTATCATGTCCTCTAAATTTATACCAACTAATATAGAATGATATGTGTTTGTATATTTAATATGATAACATGTATCTCAAATATATGTAGATGTGAAAACCTATTATTAGTTTTCATATAAAATGTATACATGTGCCCATGTATATTCAACCAATTGTGTATGAACCTATAATTAAGTATTTTTAAATAGATTAAATATTAATGGAACATTCCCCCATAATATATATTGATGTGATAATATTTTTCATGTGAATAAATTATTTTTATATCTAAATTATTTTGAATATTTGAATTTTTTAATCTGATATGATTTTATGCTCATGGAGGCTTATTTCTATGTGACAATATCAATAGAATTCCCCATTTTGAGATGAATTATGTGTCATTTAAGTTACTCATCTCAGAATAAGAGTTATCTATATCATTTAATGTATAAATATAACATCATTTATAATCATGTGAATATTTGTACACTATGTCATCATACTAATGTATATATCTATTAAGGAATTTATGTAACATATGGGATGAAAGTCATGTAAGTGTCATGTCTAGATATATGTATCAATGAAGGATATAAAATTAACCATAACTATAGATTTTACTAAATAATACTATGCATTAAAGGTTCATGATAAGTATATGGAACCACTCAATATTATCAATCTCAAAAATCACAAGAAGTTCAAGAGTTAGTGACAAACACAAGGCCAAGGACCACATAAAAGGGACATAAATATGTCATAAAAACAAAGTCCAAGTGACACACACAAGGGACATAAAAATATTGAGAAAAGGACATAAGAGTTTTACATCAAACAAGGTCAAAGTGACACACATAATAGACTATAAAAAATTAGCTTATCATGTAAGAGACTAACAACATCTATAAATCATAAAAAAAGTAAGACTAGTCTACAATATATATATATATATATATATATATATATATATATATATATATATATATATATATATATATATATCAATGTCACATCATAGTATAATAATATATACATGTATCACTATGCAATATCAGTAACTCAACATGGTAGAAGTTTATGAAAATATATAACCTGTAATAATGAAAACTATGGAATAAGATGACATTAGTGTCAACATGGTGATTGAGTAGAATAAAATCCAACATATTTATTCCCATGTGTAACATGTATGTCTTACACCAAATTGATATACCATGAATTTCATGTGTGAATGCAAAAAATATGCCATCTACTAAACATGGTTTCAATAACATATATAAATAGTGTAATCTAGTAATCATGTCATACATAGGTCCTAATTTTGTTTTTTGAATGTTCTCATATTTCTTAATTATTTTATTTATTTGTATTTTTGAAATATTTTAAATTTTAAAAGTGATAGCCAATTATCCCATCAATGGGAGAACTATGGGATGTATATTATAGTTTAAAGGTCGTATTCCATTAGTAATATGTATTACATGTAGGTGTATTAGAATCTAATAAGAAGTCATGTGTTGTATGGTAATTTTTATAATAAATTTTCATATAATATCATGAGTGATAGGTAATTATATATGGTCAAGTACTCTATGGGGTTTGTTGTATATTAGGATAATTTCTCACATCCTGTGTTCATTGTGGACCACACTAAACTATTTATGATACTCGTTGAGTAATTTCTAGAGGATATGTTAAATTTTGTGATCCCTAAATAACTATATAATGTGGTGGATGTTAAATACCTAACTACATAGTATACCCTACTACCTTACTCTAATATACAAATATAGAAATATATAACATATGTGTAACCAAGGCTCTATATAATGATCATGTATGGGTGTATCAATCAAAATTGGTGGTGGTGAGCGTAGAAGATGAGACATGAATTTATATAAAGTATACTCATAGTAAACACATGTGACTATGGATACCTTTTTGTAGTATATATATTTGATATTTTAATACACTATATATGGTATTAAATGAATCTTTTATATTTAAGGGCATCCTAACAACATGTCATAGAATCCATTTACATTGTATAACTAGGAATGACATACCTTTTATGGCATATCTCACCTAAATAAGTAACAATATGAGATCAAAGGTATTATGTTTCTATCCATATAATTCCTTAACTAATATTGATGTTTATTGGTAATATTTTTGTTTGTATCCAATGGGGTTAATAAATTTCATCATGCATATATTCTCATTTGACCCATTGTTAATCATGACACAATGTAATTTTTTTTCATATTAATAGTGCATTAAATTTTGAATCATCATTGACAATATAAATATCATCAATGTGATCATATGATGTTATTGTGGGCTACCCATAAGTTTATCAATCATCACATATATTGGGTGATCATACTTCATAGGTGGAGGATGTATATTATATGTATAGTATAATTTTGAAGTATATTTAGTATATATTGTCTTTTGATGAGTAAATTGATCACTAAATATTTTCAAATTGTGATCTATGGTGTTCTATTATTGATATTCCTATGTATGGGGACCAATTTGTTAATGTTGTCATTAATAATATCTTATACATTGTGTTTCAATTTGAATCATTTATTCATAGAATGTTCCATAATGTAATGATAGGCACAATATGCATAAATATCATAGTTCCTTGGTGTGGGAATATTAGGATCGATCATGTAGAGGAATAAGATTGATAATGTTACACTCAAGCTTCTTATTTAATAGTATATGAGGAGGTGATGGAAATATAGGAAATTTCATCTTAAATATAATTGTAAATTATAGCTGATTTGTAGCTTCAGATACTACATTAATTTTAATATTTTCCTCATTCTTGGTGTTATTTGGTTTGTACTTATATATTGGTTTACTTTGAAACTTTATTTTTTAAGTATTTGTAGGAGTACATGTATACTTTATTTTTTAAAAACCTATGAGATTAAATTTTATGTCCATTATTTTATGGCATAGTTAATCAAAAGATATGAATCTCTGGATGATAATTGATTCATGTAGAGGTGAAATAATTTTTTTCTGAATATGTCTTGTAAGTCATTGTCAACCATTACATTAGTAATTATAGATAATATAGTATTGTATTGAATTATATAATAATTGATTAGCTTGTTAGACAATTGATTGAGTTTATATATTTATACATAAGATGTTTTATCATCAATGATGATGGAAAATATACTATAAATTTAAGTTTCAAATGTTTTAATGCTCTTATAGATTGTAGGGTAATGTCATAGGACAATCAAAAAGTGTAGTATTCGATACTTATTGGGAATAACATGGTTAATAATTTTTAATTATATGTATAATCCAACAATGATACATGGAATGACCTAAGGTGTTTCTTTGGATCACCTTTACCTTTTTATAGTTGAATATTATGATTTAAAAAACTTGTCAATAAAGGATATTTTTCTATCTTAGTGGATAAGGGGTTATGAAGTAATGTATGTGAATCCATTGAAGGAATAGGTCTATATAGACCTTTATCTAAGTACAACACCTTAGCATGTAGAGCTAAACATTATTCTCAAGGGAAGATGTAATAGGTGATGTTAGTGATGTAGCATTAATGGCCATCATGTGAGGGATTAGAGTTTCCTTTTTAGGAATAGGTATGTAAATATGTCAAAAAACTCATGTTTTCCCCAAAATTTGGGTGTATGTCACAAATGTCACTAGAAGTGTAGATGGATGAATAGTACCAATAGTAGACATCTAAAAACCTATAATGAAGTTACCAAATAAAAAACATTGGTTAGAAATATAAAAGGGCTATTTTTATTGTCCCTGAGATGTATCAAGATTAGCTTGGTGTTTAACCATATATTCTATGATAAATTTGACTTTTATATCCATGTCTCTATGATATTGAAAAAGTATTTGATGAAAATTTTACAAGGTTTTTATTTGGTTAGGATATACACCATTAATTTCATTAGGATTGACTCAATATAGGCCTTCATAAATATCATAAATTTTATATTCATTGTGATTATATTGATTATCATTTTCTAATGAATGCTTTCCAACATAATCATTTATTTACACATAATCATGAATAATTGCATTATCAAAATAAGGAGAAATTTATATTTTATGTAATTTAGATTAATAAAAAGGAATCTAATTATGATCTATAGGGTTTACACTGCATCTATAATGACAAGGGAGCTAGCCTCATTATATGGAAAATGATGAAATAATTCAAGTATGCATAATACTAGGGAAAAAGGTGAAAATTTTACTCTATTTTTTATGGGGAAATCATATATTAAACCTTAAACACTAATAAAAAATATAAACCCCTATAATAATGAAACTCAAAGGGAAACCTAGGTTCTGACACATTTTTATAGTGGACAGGGTCACCACTATGTTTTACCCTAATTTGGTTTTATAAATCCTAATGGGATAGAAACAAGTAGAATAATTAAAATTTTTAAATATAGTATTAAATAAAACATTTGAATGTAAAATACTAAAATTGATTTCAATCATTTTTCAAGTGGCATATGATAAAATAAGTAAGTAAAATATAGGGATGAGTATTTATATTTTATGGTTAACTTTATAAATGAGACTATTGTTAGCTAAATTTGGCTACCATAGGCGAGTCTATTTTAAAACATGATATATAGATTATGTTTAAGTTTGTTGATATCCCTTGAAGGTATTGGTCTAGGTCATATATTGTCTTGCCAAGTTAAAATATGATTTTTCCCTATTAGTGTTTAACGTTTCCTAGGGTGGCATAGCCAAAATATGAGGTCATGGTCCTCAAAGTGACTAACCAATGTTCATAATTCAACCCTTCATAAGGTGTTTATCAAAGTTTAAGGTTAGTTTGACAAGATTAAGGTAATTTCTCATTTTGTCTTGTGCTTGTATAATATACTCTATGTCAATTCCATGTTAATTAAAGGGTGATAAAGGTTTAAAGGGTATTTTTAGGTCATGAACATATGTTAAAGATCACATTTTCACTTATTTTGTTTGTACATATATCCCAATAGTGTCAAAATTAATTCTTCTAATGTTACTCATCATTTTAAGTTTCTTCTTGCTCATTATATAATGTGCAAGGAAGGAATAGTGTAAGATATGGTAGGTAAATTTTTTTGACATTATCTTAACATATTGATCCATGTATATACAAGTAATGAGAGACTCCATGAACACATTTTATTTATCTCCAATAGAGTTCTAGGAAAAATATGGTTGTTTTCATTGATAAAAAGGGGTACATTGAGGCACTATTGATGTTTTTCCAAGTTAATATGGTCTCAAATCACCTACATGGATTAATTCATCCTCTTAAGGTCATATCCATGCTCATGACTATGTATCAAATCCAAAAATGGTAGAGAACCTGTCCATTCCTCCATCAAACTCTTTGCAAGCTAGTAAGGGCAATTTTAAAACATTTGGTTCATGAAAGAGAAAAATAGTTGGATAAAATTATATTAGGGTAAGTTATGGATCCATATTACATAAGGATTATGCGCATTATTTATAGGTTATAGGGTCTTAAATTTATGAACATTGCTAATAAGAAAAGTTCTTTAAAACCCCACTAGCTTAATTTCAAGAAATTTCATGGCATTTAAAAACTAATTGATCATAATGAAGGAATATATAGGTTATTTCAAGGTCCTAGTGGTATTACAACATCATCTCCATCAATACTTGTCATTTGTGGGCTTTAAAATGGAAATAAAATGATGCATTTTGTTATTTCTAGAGGTGGTAAACAAGGTTGCTAAATATAAAATATGTCTTCATACATAAATATGATTGTGTTAATTTATTAAGCATGGTATTTAATATTAATTTTCATTTTAAGTATTTTAAATATAATATCTAATCCCAAAATTACTAAACATGTAAAAACTATGAACCTACAGGTTTGTGTCAACTTGAAGATGTAAATGTCTACTACCAAATAGGGTGTTGTTTAAGGATTATGAGACTCAAAATGAAAATATAGAATATAATACATATATGGATAAACCTTTCACACTCTCATAATTATATTTCAATAAATATTAATTTCTAAATTACTTTTATTGTACTAAAACAAGGGTACAACCCTCAATAGAGAAGGTATAGGCCTACATGGGAGGGTTGGGAGAGAAGTTATGAATTTCATACCAAATGTGATATATATGAAAATATTGACCATGATTGAAGGTTATTTCCAATTATAATAACATTTTATTTAATTTTATTAACTTATAAACTAGTGGATAATTAGGAAATAGCAAGAAAACCTTCTTTCATCTAAGACTATCCTTGACTGTGTGTACCCACAAGTCAGCCTACAGGATCATAAGTAAATAATGCATTTTTGGGATCATGAATAATACCTTTAATAATTATATAAATCACATATTTCAATTAAATCCATTAATGGACTAACCTCAGTGTATATACAGTCTAATTGTGAACCTATAATGTCCAAGATAAGAAAGGTTTTATGAGAAACATTATTCAAGGTTTTGAGTGGTAGTATAGTTGAAATGTGTACTGATATAATTAAATTAAAATATAATATAACCCAATAATATTATTAATGAATTATAAAAAATATAAATTTCATCCTTAAATGATCTTGTATGGTATAGGCTAAAGTACATCATTCACTATTTGCCAACAAAATTAGGTCTTTAGAGATAGTTGAGAGACTTCAAAGGAGTTTTTGGCATTGGAAATTGTTATAAAATGTAAATGAGGAAAAGGGGTTATAATATACAAATAATAATGTTATAAATGGTTTAAATTTAGAGGAATGTAGACCTATATGTCTATGGACGTGCAGGTCCACATCCTCAAACCTAAAAGAAAAACCTTACATGAGTATGATGGTTTGAAGATAAAAGAAATGTGTTAATTCCATGAGGGGATGATAAAAGGTATATGGAAACTATGATAGTCATAATAATTTAAATATAAACATTTATAACCCTAATAATCATCAAACTAAAATAAACACTCACAAGCCTGCTAAAAGCTCATCTTGCAAGCATGTTCTCAAGAACTGGAGAATGTATGCAATGGTTTGTGTTAAGTTTTGGATTTTGTATAAATATATAGGTGTGTGAGATAAAAAATAAATGTTTAATATCTTTAATAATATTATATAATGAATTAAAATACTGAACAACACCTACATCCATGACATAGTTCAAAATGTACATAAAACTATGGGAAATTGGCATGTTAGACATGTACATAGAGTTGTTCAAGAGAAAAAATGGTTGGAGGAGTTGATTAATTTTAGTTAAAAAATTCCATGAAGGGATGATAAAAGGCATATTTAACTTTTAATATTGATAATTATTTAAATATAAACCTTTAGTTAACTCTAAGAAGCATCAAACTAAAAGAAGCACTCGTAAGCCTACTAAAAGCTACTCTTGCAAGCATGCTCTCAAGAATTGGAAAATGTATGCAATGGTTTGTGTTAGTTTTTGGATTTTTTATGGATATATGGTTGTGTTATAGTAAAAATTAACATTTAATAATATTATATAATGAATTAAAAGACTCAACAACACTTACATCCATGACATAGTCCAAAATGTACATAAAACTACGAGAAATTGGCATGTTAGATAGGTACATAGAGTTATTAAAGAGAAAAAATGGTTGGAGGATTTCATTAATGTTATTTAAAACCTAAAAAAGTATTTTATTTCCTTTAAAGTCCATAAAATTCTCTCCATGAAATTTTCTCTACTCTCAGCCTCTATAGGCCTGTGTCAAGACCACCTAAGGCTAGAAATCTTGTTTTGGCATTACTCAAATTCTAACCATTATAATGAGTTTAAAATTTTAAATATCATAAAATTTAATGTTATAAATAATATATATATATATATATATATTATTTCATTAATGTATGTGTTTGTATGGTCTCTAGTACTATGGGCTTGGTTTAGGCCTAATTAAGCATAATTGAAAAAGATAGGGGTTGAAAAAGTGCATTTGTATTAGGATTTGAGACCTAAAATTTATTTTAAAGTAGGAAGGGGATAAATGGTACTCAAAAATTCCATAATGTTTCTTTCATGTCTTCCAAATCTCCCAAATCAAGGAGATTTGTGCCAAAATAGGGCTACAAGAAATATGCTTTCCTAGACATAAAATGTGAAAATTGTTAAGAAAATTATAGAATGAAGGTGGAAATATTATTTTATAAGGGAATTAAATATATTTAAATTTTAATTAAAGTAGTTATATTTAGATAATATGACTTATTAGTTCATAATGACTCCTAATGGGCATTTTCAAGGAAGATGGATGAGTCACCAAGGTAGTGAAGTAACTCCTACACCACCTTGAGAGGATTGTCATAAAACCAAGTGAACACATGTTTAAGAGGGATTTAAATAATATTTATTGAAATTTATTCATGTTTTTAATTTTTTACTTCATGATGATGACACCTATCATAGACCCCTCATATGCCCATCTTCTTTCTCCTTTTCATTCTCTTTTATATGTATGTCATATTTCTGCATTAAAATTGATCCTTACACCAAGAGTATGGTGTAACCCTACATTTTTTATTCCTATTTATCAATAATATGTCTAGTTTTACCTCCTTCTATGGTTTTATGTAGTGTGAAGCTTTGAATGGTTGATCTAAGCAAGTGTAAACTAAGCTCACCTTATTTTGTTGTCCTATTCTTCTTGCCTTCTTGTAGTTTATTTCTATATTGTAGGTTGTGAAGAGTGTCATTATGGGTTTAATGTGGATTATAAGTGTCAAACATATTTAATTTTACTCTCATATTCCTCACCTCTTTTCAAATTAATAATGTGATAGGGTTTTTTAGTAGAAGTGTGTGTTATTGTAATCCTATAGGTCTTAGTGCACATGCAAATAAGTGGTAGTGGTCATAAAATTTGGTGTATCACCTCCTTTTAGTTCATATTTTTGTTTATTAATTTTCCTTTCATTCTTGTAGAATAATCATTGGTCTTAAGTAAAGCATCAAGGGAGATAGCCCTATCTAGAGGTTCTCTTCAGCTTTAAAGTCACCCATAACCTTTGAATAGTCCCCATGCTATCATTCTAGTTAAGAAGGATTGAACCACCTTCCTAGGATTTGAACTTAGATAGATAAATATTGTATTCTAATATTGGAAAAAAATTAAATTATACCTATGTTTCATAATTTTATGAACTATGTTTTCATCTATGTAATGTCAATTTCATTAGATTTAATTCAGTATCGACTATTGACATTAAGTTGTGCTAGTCGGTAATAAATGTAGAGTAAATTTTTACTCTATGTTGCTTTCAAATTTTTAGCCGAGTGCTACAATTTTGGTTCCTATGCACTTTGAGTGAAGTTGTAGAGTTTTGGAGCAGAGGATGGGTTCATTTTTGCCTAAGTGTCGAAGCGCAGCGGAAGCTGCCAAGTGTCATCCTTAGAGCACGGTCCTTTTTTACCTCTCTTGTTCTCTTCATTTCAATTTTGGCCTAATTATTGGATTCAAGTGGAAGCAGCCACTTGTCAGCCTCTGAGAGCTGAAGATGGATAGCTGGCGACTTTTGAGGACCTCATTGTAGCCTTCTAGAGAACCACAGAATACACCACGTGTCAGCATCTGCATATCATAAGAGGCACCTATGTTTCCTATTTTGATAAAGACTTCCAATGAGCTAAGAAAAAGAGAGCAGAAAGTGTAAGGTGGAAACAATGGAGGCCCTAAACTACCTTTTAAAGAGGTAGCAGAGGTCACCACATGTCGACATCTGAGGGACTTTGGTTCAACACCTGGGTCCATGCTTTCATTCAACGCATAAAGGCATCATTTCATTTTACTCAATTGCCATAAAGTAGTGGATGCTGCCAAGTGTCACTCACTGAGTTCTTTGCTTACTCCATCCATTAAAAAGTGGAAGGTGCCACATACCCCTACTAGGAAAAGCAGATCGTGCCACGCATCTTCCAAGAGGTAGCGGAGGCTGTCATGTGCCAATTTTTGAGAGACCATCTTTGAGTTTCATTGTTGAATAAAAGTTGTGGTGGGCCCCAGGTGTTACTTCAAGGTCCACAAAAGTTTCCAGGTGTCTCCATCTACAAAAGTTTGATATATGTCCCAAATGATACTACAACAGCCTAAGAAAAGTAGAGAGAGCCGCGTGTCTTCAATGAATCAAGAAGAAAGTGCCAAGCATCATTTTTTGGTGCCTTCTAGGTGATAAAGAGGATTTTTAGAAAATTGAATAAGTGTCCTCTCCCATTTCAAACATAACAGAGTGTTTCGTGTATCTATTTACATAAAGCAAAATGGAGGGAAAATCGGCTGGAGTTAATTCGAGTAGATGAAACAGTTCATCAAGTAGATTTTTGGAGCCACCCACAGCATTGAAGGTGCTGAATTTTTGTCCCCTATGAGGGAAGGATGGAGAATATTGCACGGGAAAAGGAGTGATGTAGGGAGACATCTGAGTCTATATAAGGAATTGTAAAATCAAGAAAAGCAGGGATAATTCTATAGTTTTAGACTTTTTAGAGTTTTGGACCAATAATATCATTTTATTTTGTTCCATTTTCCTAAGTTGAAAGGTTTATATGACTATGTGTGTTTCTACATCTTTTATATGACTGGAAGATTCAATAAGAAAATTGAATACTATGCCTTGTTGATGTTATCTGTGTCAATTGCAAATTAGTTTATGCTGTAGATTTTCTAGTGCTGTGATTGGAAATGTTATTTGCTTTTGTCCCATTTTCTTGAGTCCAAAGTTCTACATAACTGTGCATGACTTCTGCATCTCTTATGTGATTGGAGGATTCTATTAGGAAGATAGAACACTATGCCTTTGTTGACAATTCCCATATCTCAACAAAAGACTCCCTTGTTGTGAGCCTCTATTTCTGTTATTCTAATCGTTTACATTGATTATGCACTTGTCTGCTCTTAAATTTAATAGAATCCTATAATAGTCACTCTATGCTTAGGTTAGGATTAGGATTACACTTAGGTGCATCACCATAGTTAGGTTTCTAATTCCTGTATTTTGCATTTTTGTTTAGTCTCCTATCCCTTTTCCCCAACACCTATAAAATAGAAGAGACCAACTTCTTTAAAACCTAGAGGTTGTTTCACACTGCATCATCCCACAACTTGAAACTTCCCATTGTTGATTGGCTAGGATCTAGCACAATTTTATGCCATCAATAGTTTATGGCATGCCTAGTGAGACCATCTTGAAACTTCAAGTCTGCATGAACCAGAGAGCTACAAGGAGTTAGAGTTATGGACCGGTCACCAGATCACAATCTATTGCAAATCTAGGTATTCTTTTGCCACCTTTGGTAGTTAGTCCAAGAAGAAGAGCTAACCAATAAATACCAGTACTAAACATGGGAGCCAATGTCCCTCCAAGAAATTATGCAAGCTGGAACACTGGTAGCCCCTTAATCCTCCCAACACCACCAGCTATTTGGGACCCTATTCCAAGAAATGATCTAAAGGCTCTACCCAAATTTAGTAGGCAAGACTCAAAAACATCCATAGAACATCTTCAAGATGTATCAGATGTCTATGTCATACATGGTGTCATAGAGCAAAATGTGGCCCTAAGGTTATTAGCAGCCTCATTCAAAGGGAAGGCTTTAGAATGGTATTGGTCCTTGAGCCCGAATACCATTTCTACATGAGACCAGCTTGGAGATCTATTTTTTGAAAGAGTTATAGAAAAGGGTGATATGTCCTCTTTATTACAATAGTTGATTACCATTCAAAGGGGACCATAAGAAGACATGAATGACTTAAACTCTAGATTCTAGAAAATTTGGGATAGAATCCCTATTACAGTTAAGCCACCCCCTGGTATGGCCATAGTATTCTATCTCAAAGCTTTAAATTCAAATATAGCTGTTATGATTCAATCATTGGGAGGGCACACTTTACTAGTAGCTTATGACCTTGTGGTCAGAACTGAAAATCATTTAATTTATGTCAAAAAGTTACCTCTGAGGCCTCCCATGCCTATGTTCCTAGAAATCTCCTTACCTTTACCTCAAGAGGTTCCTAAAGCTGTAAGCCCCCCTGTGTCTATGTATACTTACCCTTCATCATCTATGAAGTATCTTGTCCTTGCTCAATCATCTGAGATGGATGATATCAAAAGTATGCTAAGGACATTCTCTAATGAGCTAATTAATATGAAGAGGCAACAAAACACTTTCCCTAAGCCTCCTTATCAAGGCTACCAAGGGAATAGGTTTTCATCCCAGTTAAACCAGTATCAAGGCCCTCCAAGGCAAACCAATAATCAACTAGCAAATCAGTTAGTTGTTGTTCCCACACCCTCATAGACCATTCCTCCCAACTCAAACAAGGAGATGGTTCTAGGTCAGAATAATTATGTGGATGATAATAACACTTGGTGTTTCCCTTGCAACGATGCTCACACCCCTAGAGATTGTCCTAGAGGCAATTTACAACAAAGAGTGGCCAAGCAGAGAAGAATGGATGGTCAGTTTGCTAGTACCAGTAGAAATCAAGCCTACCAATCTCTCGGCATGCAGAATTTAGTACTAGTGGCTCAGATGCAGGGAATGTCCTTGTAACAAGAGGAAGAAATAGCCTAGAACATGCTTTGTTCTCATGGATTGAGGATGAAGCAAATTTCCTGAATGAAGCATCCACCTCCCAAAGGCTAGTAGTACAATTCGATTATTACACTAGATCAAAGAGGAGAATGGTGGAGCAGCCAGAGTTTGTAAGTGGTCAAGTCAAGAATAATCCTCCATCTCAGGGGCAAAGGAATGCTACTATTAGACAAGAAGTACCCCAACTAATACAATATAAAGGGATTCCTACCTAGATTCAAGAAAGAACGAGGTATCCCTATTACCAAAAAACTCAGTCTTTGGGACAGATCAATATTGTGGACCAATTAAAGAAAACTCTAGCACAAGTGTCGATATGGGATATTTTGGCAATTCTTGAACAAAATACACTACTACAAGAAGCTCTACAAGGGCAATGGGTTCTTGAAGGTGTTGCTACCAAGGGAGGGCCTGCTGGAAAGGAAAATCTCAAAGATACGATTCCTCCAATGATAATAGCCTTCATGAACAATGCAGTACAAGTAAATCCAAGCCAGAGCCATTCTATTTGACTCTGATAGTTGGAAAGAAACTTCTACATAATGCATTGATAGATTCAAGAGCTAGTACCACTATGATGCCTAAGCAAATAGCTGATGCCTTAGAAATAAAATATGAACCCGTTGCAAAGGGAGTTATGTAGTTAGATGGCAAAATAGTGCAAACCATAGGGAGAATCAAACAACTCCCCTTGTAGTTATACACATGTCCCAATATAATTGTCAACCAAGATATAGTTGTCATAGATATACCTCTTGTCTTTGGTTTATGTTTATCCAGAGACTTTACAGCAAAAATAGGAGGGTATATGTCTCTTGACTGGTCTCACCTCATTCTAAGAACCAGGTATGGTTCAAAGATGAAAATTCTATCTGAACCACTATCCAAAGACCACATCACCAATGAACCAACAACAAGATTACAAGCAGATCATGCCATGATGAATAAATAAGAAAGAAATTTTGTTGAAGAACTAGGAGAATGGACTAAGCATGATCAAGAAGAAGAAAACAACCAGTTGTTGGCCATGATGCATAGTGACCCATATGAAAACTATGAATCCACTGGTTTAGGCACGTATGTCATTTTTGATGAGGATCAAGTGATCCCAAATGTTATAAGAGAAGAGGCACCTATTGCTCAAGATTCAGAGGTTTGAACTTTAAATTTTGATGGGGCCAGAAGTAAACATGGAGCTGGAGCAGGAGTTTGTCTTACTGCTCCAAATGGTGATAAAATTTCAAGGGCTATCTGATTCTAATTTTCTTGCACTAATAATGATGTAGAATATAAATCTTTAGTACATGGGCTCTTATTATCCCAAAAAAAGGGAATAAAGAATCTAAAAGTAAAAGGAGATTTGAAACTAGTAGTGAAGCAAATATGAGAAAAAGTGGCAGCCAAGAATGTGAGAATGAGGTCCTACAGGCATAAGATTTGGGATTTGATAGAAGACTTTGATGCCTTCAACATTGAAATAATCCCTAGAATTCAAAACACTGAGGCTGATAGGATGGCTCAAATTGGCTCATAGTTTAACCTAGCAACTGGCCTATTGGTTAACAATGAGTTAGTAAAAGTTATAGTGAGGCCAACCATCCCAGACAATGATGAAAATTGGCAAGTGTTTGAAAATGATGCTCAAGTAGTCTCTTTATTTCAGCAATTAGATGAGTTTACAAATTAGTTGCAAACTAGAATTGAAGAGGCATAGGTGATCAGATTATTCAATTAAGGACTAATAAGCTTCCCAAAGGATTGATCACCTTAGAAAATTTGTTTGACCCAGAGGATGCAAGCATGGGAAAGAAAAGGTTCTGGGTAGATGAGGTAGACTATTCTAAGGTAGAGGTGAGTGATGAGAAGAAGGTAAAGGTTAGGAACTCTGTAACTCAAAAAGAAAAGGAAAAACTAACTGAATTATGTCATAGATATGACAGAGTCATAGCTTAGAGCTATGAAGATCTTCATGGATACAATAGGGATGTTATCCATCACACAATAGAGTTGACTAAAGGATCCAAACCCAGCAGGCAGAAATAGAGGCCAATAAATCCAAGGATTGAGACTCTAATGGTAGATGAGTTACAGAAGCTTTTAGATTCAAAAATAATATTTCTAATCAAGCACTCAACCTAGGTATCAAATCTAGTCCCAGTTAGAAAAAAGAATGGAGATGTAAGACTATGTGTAGATTTTAGAGATCTAAATAGAGCATCTCTAAAATACCACTATCCCTTACCCTCCATGGAACAAATTTTGCAAACTATGGCTGGATCAGAGAGGTTTTCTTTACTTGATGGTTTCTCTGGGTATAATCAGATTTGGCTAGCTGAGGAAGAGCATTATAAAACTACTTTCACTACCAAATGGGGGACATTTGCCTATGCAAAGATGCCATTCAGCTTAACAAACACAGGAGTGACCTTTCAACGAGAAATGGATATAGCCTTTGGTGAACTTATAAACAAGGTCATCCTAGTCTATTTGGATGACCTCACTATTTTCTCAAAAAGTGTTGATCATTTTGATCATTTAGAGTCTATCTTCAAGAAATGTCAAGATTTTAGGATATATTTGAATCCCAAGAAATGTATTTTTGATGTACCTTAGGGTAAACTATTGGGGCACATAATATCCAAGGAAGGGGTTTCTATATATCCTAAGAGGATCATAGTTATAATAGACCTACCTCTCCTAGCCAATAAAAAGGTAGTCTAGTCCTTTTTGGGAAAGATCAATTTTTTCAGTAAATTCATATATGATTTTGTAGGCTTGGTTAGACCAATGACACTCTTGCTAAAAAAGGACCTGACCTTCAAGTGGTCAATGGAAGGAAAACAAGATTTTTAAGGGATCAAGAAGGCTATCTCAGTAGCCCTAGTGCTCAAGAACCTAGATTTTTTCATGCCCTTTGTAATGTATGTCTATGGAGGGGAGTCAAGTATTGTTGCTGTCCTGACTCAAAAGAATGATAGGCTAGATGGGGAGCAATCAATAGCCTTTTTATCAAGAATTCTTATAGATTATGAGACCAAGTATAATTTTATGGAAAGACAAGCCTATGCCATGGTGAAAGCCCTCAAGAAATTCAGGGATCTGATCTCAAGAAACAAAATTCTGGTACTTGTGACTCACCCAAGTGTCAGGGAATACATCATGGAGGGGGAGATTATATAGAAAATAGCCAATTAGATCACTAAGATCCTTGAATGTGATGTGGAGGTTAGACCCACCAAGCTGGTCAGGGGTAGGGGTCTGTGCCAATATATAACCCAAGAGCTGGAAAAGATGCTACCTGAGGAAGCAGATTCAGAAGGAGAGCTAGAGACAGTGTTTAAGTTACAAGAGGTTGATCTGGAATCCTATGTCACCAATAGGATTCAATTCATGAAAAATGGGTTTTATCTGAGAGAACTCCCTCGAAATAAGAGGAGGTATTACAGGATACAAGGAGTTCATTTTGTCTTAATTGAACAAGTCCTTTTCAGAAGAAATTTTGATGGGAAATTGTTAAGATGTGTAAAACAGGCTAAAGCCAAAAGGATACTACTCAAAATGCATTATGGAACATCAGGAGGACATTTTTTTCCAAAGACCACAGCCATAAAGATAAGTGAGGTAGGATATTTTTGGCCTACTTTATTTTCATATTGTTATCAGCTGGTTAGAAAATGTCAATCCTACCAATATTATATAGGGATGCGGAGGAATGCAGCCATGCTCGTTAGTCTAATAGTCATGGATGGCCTTTTGCCTAGTGGCATCTTGACTTCATTGGGATGATAAATCTAGTGTCTAGCATGGGTCACAAATGGATATTAACTGCTATGGACTATTTCACTAGATGGACCGAGGCAGTCCCACTTAAGGAAGCAATAGAGAATGTGATCCTAGATTTTCTAGGAGGTATCACTACTCACATTAGGGATCCATGCACCATCATTTCAGATAATGCTAAAGCATTCTTAGGGTCTAAGGTATCTAAATTTGCCTTGAGACATGGAATATATCTAAAAAAATCATCTTACTATTACCCTCAAGGTAATGGTCTGGTAGAGTCAACCAACAAGAACCTAATAAGACTCATCAAAAGAGTGGGGGTGGATCATCACAAAGAGTGGCACAAAGTGCTTAATCTATCACTATGGGCTGATAGAATCACACCCAAGAAGGTGATAAAAATGTCTCCATATGAATTAGTGTATGGAAAGTCTACTGTGATTCCCCTAAGTTTGGAAATCCCTACTCTTTAGCTGATCAAGAAAATCGAGATCGAAGAAAATGGCCCCATGAAGGTCAGACTCGCATAACTTCTAGAAGTTTAGGAAAAGAGAGATATAGCCCATGATTCCATGATCAAGAATCAAGGAATGGTTAAGGCCTACTTTGATAAAAGGGCTTCGAATCCTAATTTTGAAGTAGGATCAATTGTTCTGAAATGGATGCAAGGGCCGCTAAACTAGGTCAGCATACCAAATTCAAAGCATTATAGACGAGTCTGTATAGGATTCACATGAGCAAGCATGAAAATCATTTTGAGTTAGAATCAATGGAAGGAGAACCTGAAGAGATTCCTATCAATGGGATCTATTTGAAACTTTTCAATTGACTTGGGTCTCTCATGTATTATAGTTAAATAGTTTCCCTTCTTTGCATTGTTTCCCCAATTATTTTCATGCTTTGCTTTAATAAGTGTTTTAAACATTTGTTGATGGCTCTTTGAATCTGTATTTTTCACAATCTTGATCAAGTGAGAGGTGGAGTTTCTTTTTGAGAAGGCTCAAAAGTCCTAAGGGTCACAAGTAACTATAGAGTAAATTTTTACTCTACATTGCTTTCAAATTTTTAGTCGAGCACTACAATTTTGGTTCTTGTGCACTTTGAACAAAGCTGTAGAGTTTTAGAGTAGAGGATGGGTTCATTTTTTGCTATGTTTCGAAGCACAGTGGAAGTTTCCAAGTGTCATCCTTAGAGCACAGTCCCTTTTTGCCTCTCTTGTTCTCTTCATTTTAGTTTTGGCCTAAGTATTGGATTCAAGTAGAAGTGGCCATGTGTTGGCCTCCGAGAGACAAAGACGGATAGCTGGTGACTTCTGAGGACCTCGTTGTAGCCTTCTAGAGAACCATGGAATGCACAACATGTCAGCATCTGCATATCATAAGAGGCACCCATATTTCCTATTTTGACAAAGACATCCAATGAGCTAAGCAATAGAGAGAGTGGAAAGCGCCAGGTGGAAATAGTGGAGGCCCTAAACTACCTTTTGAAGAGGCAGTGGAGGTCACCACGTGTCGACATCTGAGGGACTTTGGTTCAATGCCTAGGTCCATACTTTTGTTTAATGCATAAATGCATCATTTCATTTTTCTCAAGTGCCATAAAGTAGCAGATGTTGCCAAGTGTCACTCGTTGAGTTCCTTGCTTACTCCATCCCTAAAAAAGTGGAAAGTGCCACATACCCCTACTAGGAGAATTGGATCATGCCACGCATCTTCCCCAAGGTAGTAGAGGCTGCCATATGCCAATTCCTGAGAGACCATCTTTGAGTTTCATTGCTGAATAAAAGTTGTGTTGGGCCCCAGGTGTTACTTCAAGGTCCACAAAATTTTCTAGGTGTCACCATCCACAAAATTCTGATATATGTCCCAAATGATACTACAACAGCCCAAGAAAAGTGGAGAGAGCCACGTGTCTTTAATGAATCAAGCAGAAAGTGCCAAGTGTCATTTTTTGGTGCCTTCTAGGTGATCAAGAGGATTTTAGAAAATTGACTAAGTGTCCTCTCCCATTTCAAATATAACAGAGTGTTCCATGTATCTATTGCCACAAAGTGAAATGGAGGGAAAATTGGCTGGAGTTATTTCGAGTAGATGAAATAGTTCATCAGATAGATTTTTGGAGCCACCCATAGCATTGAAGGCACCGACTATTTGTCCCCTATGATGGAAGGATAGAGAAGATTATGTGGGAAAAGGAGCGATGTAGGGAGACATTAGAGTCTATATAAGGAATTGTAAAATCAAGAAAAGTAGGGGGAATTCTATAGTTTTAGACTTTTTAGAGTTTTGGACCAATAATATCATTTGCTTTTGTTCCATTTTCCTAAGTTGAAAGGTTTATATGACTATGTGTGTTTCTACATATTTAATATGACTGGAAGATTCAATAAGAAAATTGAATACTATGCCCTTGCTAATGTTATTTATGTCAATTGCAAAGTAGTTTATGCTATAGATTTTATAGTGCTGTGATTGAAATTGTTATTTGTTTTTGTCCCATTTTCTTGAGTCTGAAGTTCTACATAACTGTGCATGACTTCTACACCTCTTATGTGATTGGAGGATTCTATTAGGAAGATAGAACACTATGCCTTTGTTGACAATTCCCGTATCTTAGGAAAAGACTCCCCTGTTGTGAGCCTCTGTTTCTATTATTCCAATAGTTTACATTGATTATGCACTTATCTACTCTTAAATGTAATAGAATCCTATAATAATCACTCTATGCTCAGGTTAGGATTAGGATTACACTCAGGCGCATCACCATAGTTAGGTTTCTAATTCCTACATTTTACATTTCTATTTAGTCTCCTATCCCTTTTCCCCAACACCTATAAAATAGAAGAGACTAGCTTCTTTAAAACCTGGAGGTTGTTTCAAGCTGCATCATCCCACAGCTTGAAACTTCCCATTGTTGATTGGCTAGGATCTAGCACAATTTTATGCCATCAACAATAACCTATGAAAAAATCAAGGTTTATGACCATATGTTCACCTTTTTATATCTATAAAATATTTTTATGCTAATGATAAACCCTAATGATGTGTAAAACTCTAAAAACTAGTCTATTTTGTATGCACATGCTAGGATTAACCTAGAACTATCATATCTCAATGGACTCAAAGTTGAATATGTTTAGTCAAAAATAGCCTATGATAATTGAATGATTAGGTAATGAACTTTGAATTCCACATATCTAATAAAAAATTACCTATGATTTAAATTTTAATCATAAATGGTTACAAATCCTAAGCCTACAACATAATGACGTAACTCTCACTATACCTCTACGAATGTAAATCGATTGTAAGAAATGATTATAAGTATGTAAGTAAACTAAATGAAAGTAAGGATAAATGTTGGAATGATTGTAATTAGGTAATGTGTAATGGTCATAAGAATGAGTTTTTATGCAACCTAAAGTGAAATATAGAAATCAAATGAATTCCTTTATTTTCACTAGCTAATTTAGTGTAAAAATAACATATATAAGGATACATAAACATTCATTCACTAAGTAATAAATAATACATATTTAATAAGTAAATAAATAAAATAGTATAGGGTTATAAATACTTACCTTAGATTAGATTCATTGAAAATTTAATCTCCAACTTGGATCAATTGGCTATTTACAAGATATGTTATGAGATACTGGAATGATTGTAATTGGGTAAGGTGCAATGGTCATTTTAATGATGGTCTATAAACCCTAAAGTTAAATATGGAAAACATAAGAAATACTTTATCCAAAATAGCTTATTTAGTGTAGATATAACATAAAAAGGGATACATAAACATTATTTCACTAATTAACAAACAATATATATCTACTAAGTTAATAATCAAAATAATATAGGGTTATAAATGGTTACCTTCGATTGGATTGATCAAACATCAATCTTCCCCTTGACTAAAGTGGATACTTACAAGAGATGTTATGGGTTGAATACTTCAAATGGATGGATTTAAATACCTAATATATGCCCATATAGGAATTCTTAATCACTCCTATTGAGATTAAAATACATCACAAGAAAAGATTATTAGAATAAGGTTCTAGACCATGAACACCTCCAAATATGATTTAGGGTAGAAGTGTGATTGAAATTAAAGTGAATAGAGTGTATATATATATGTGTGTTGGAATGAAATATTAACCCTATATATAGTAATACAATACACAAAAAAAACATAAAAAATAAAAATATGGTATAATATCAACCAATATAGTTGAAAGAATTCAACTAACACATAAGAATATTGACTAGGCTAATACAATACAAATTTCAAAAGATAGGCTAAAAAATGTACCAGGATGACTAATAAAGTATTAGAATGGTAAAAGTCACCAAATAGATAGTATTGGATAGGTCAATTCCATATGTTATGGTTATGTTATCACATCTGAACAAGTGCAATATGGAAAAGGAAGATGCCAAGACACTATGAGGAGGATAAATTGATAGTATCAATGGTGTAATCATGATATGATATAAACTTATCTCACAAATAATTATGAGACTTATCCAATATTTTTCTAGTGCACCCTTTGAGGTGTGGACTCAAGGAGATAAATTCTTGACTATTTTATACAAGATAAAGTGTCAATCATTATAAAATTGAAAAATATTATGTGCATACATATACCCCACCTAAAAATTCATCACGTGTGATAATAATGTAAAGTAAAATAATGATTTTGGAAATAACACAGAAAAAAGTAATATGACTAAAATTAAATGTATAGATAACTAAAATTAAAGTAAAGTAAATAAAATTAAAATGCGTGCATTCACTTATCTTTTTTATCATATGAAATTTTGTGTATATTGGAGGTGATGGAAGATTACCAAAGTGTGGAATGAGAGGCAAATCTTAAAACTAAGATTAGATTATAATTATTTTCAAAATAATTTTGGTAAAACCTAAATATTTTCTTTCTATTTTATAATATTTTCTATTTTATTTATAAAATAGAAAGATTTAAAAAAATAGAGAGAGAATTGAAAAAATGGTTCATTTAATTATGACTGTAGATAATTTTATAGATAAAAGGTTAATGAAAATATTTATTTATAAAATAAAAAGATGTTTAATAAAAATTAAATCAATTGTCCATTTAATTATAGAAAATTTTAAAAATAAAAAGTTTATGAAAATTTTAGAAAGATCTCAACCAAAAAAAATTGAAAGCTTTCTAAGGCATCTTTACATTCATGAAAAGAAATAAAAATATAAATATATGGGAAAAATATGGAATATTAAGGTAAATAAATGAAGGCTAAAAAATCTAAAATTTTAAGGATGATGATGTATCTTTAATTATTTTCTAGTAAATATGATAAAATGCATGGTCAATTTTTTAAAAAAACTAAGTGAAATAAAATGAAATATTAAGGAATTAGATAAAAAATCAATAAAAAAATATATGTTTTTGTTTGATAAGGTAAACCTAGGTTTTACAGGGACTTGGAACCATAAGAGTGAGATACCAAAGTTTGGAACAGACCCTTAATGGCCTAAGATGATAAAAAGGAAACACTAAAACATAGAGAAAAATAGGACAAGAAACAAAAAATAAACTAGATTAAGTGGAGGGGACCTCTAGGGTGTATTCATTAATAGAACTATCCTTTATTGGGATGCTTGATGTGTCTTTTAATGCCTTGGCACATGTGTAATTTTAAGATCCTTCAGTGGGTTTCCCAGGAAATATCATCCTTGGTCTCTTCCTAATTTTCACGTATGGAGTAATTTGTTTTTATGGTACCACCTTGGGGGAACCTAAGGGGAATTTCAGGACTTTAAGGGATTTAAAAGTAAGGGATCAGGGTGGGGGATGGGTAGATTGTACAAAAGTCTAAATAGTGGCCTCTACCACTCGATGGAGCTTATTCCAGTCTTATATTAACTTTAACAAGATTAATCCTACTTGATGGATGTTTGAATTGAAGTTTTCTAACAACTATTTATTTTTCTCAAATTCCTCCATTAAAATAACCTTTCCCTTCTAGTCAGAGGTGTTGAGAAACCCAATTTTGATGCATTTGGGTTTGGGGATGAAAAGTAACTTGAGTGGAAGGTTATCAGGTGGGGATTTGGATAGACTATTTTGGGGGGAGTGTTTAGGGGGTAGATGAGATCCTTTTATATGGTCCTCTTCTAGGGTGTCCTCCTTAGAAGATGATCCACTTGGGGGAACCTTTGGACTAAGAAGGGTCTAGCTATGTTTAATGAGCAAAAGGATAAGTCCTTGATATAAAATGGGATTTGTGTTATTCACCTGATGGAGAAGAACAATTATTTATAAATACTTAAGAAGATAAAAAGGCAAACTTATTTTAAAATTGATGAAATGGTTAAGCAGTAGAAAATGATATGAGAACATTAGGGTGTACTTACCTTCTAGAATCATGTATCTCATGACCTAAAGGAAAATGTTAGGTTAGCATCTTAGAAGGTCGACATAAAGGAATAATTTTTTCACTATTTTCATGAAATCATTGGTCCAAAAAAATACTACAAGGATTCTTATTTCTTGGATTGATCTTTAAATTCTTTAGCTCTAGTGTAGGACATGCCCATGGCATCATCAATAAACTCCTCTAAGATGCTAATGGAGACACCCCATGTCATAACCTTCCCTTTAGTCCAAATAATGATGAATTCTTGAGCCAACATGTCATTATGATCGGTAATATGCTCCATAAACTCTATTAACCCCCTCCTTCTTAAGCTTTTTCTAGACCTTCTTATATTCTTTAACTTGTTTACAATAATTTGGATCTAACTGATCTCTATCACCACCATTGGTATCTATACGTACAAAGAGAGAAAGGAAAATATGTTAGTTATAGATGTATTCTAAATGGCTAGGGATTGAATGAGGTAGAATGCTTGCTAAATATTTTTTTACATAATTGGATCCGCTTACCTCAAAATGAATACAAAGTTGCAGGATCGTGATTAGGCCCTTCGATATGAAGGGTTACATGTGTGATGTGATAATTAATTTAATTTTTATATGTACCTTCCATGTGGATTACATAATTCACCTTATGTAGGACACTTCCTTGATCATAATATGTTAAAATTGATGAATTAAATGATAAAAATGAATGTAAAACACACCACAAAATATGAGGTATGTAAAACATTGTAATAAGTGAAATATTAATGTAATAAAGATGGAACAATGCTATTCAAGTAAATATGTGATATCATGTAAGATAAACATCAAATCAAAAATGAATAAAACATATAAGAATGTAAATAAAATATATTTCCAAATGTATGGAAAGAATGTCAAATCAAACTTATATAAAAGCACAAAAGAATGTAATAAAAAATATAATTCAAAATGTAATACAAGCAAGCCAATTTAAACATACATAAAAACATATATAAAACTATGAAAATTATCTTATGTAAGATAAACAAAGTCTATAAACATTGAATAAGAACATAATGGTTAAATGAGAACAAAAGACTCTAAAGAATGACAAATCAAAGCTAGTGTTTACTCTAATCTATTATGTAAGAAAGTAAGACCACATAAAGACATGACTAGTATGACTTGGAGTGGTTTGGAAATCAAAGGTGATTATTTTTTGTGAGAAAGAACAAGTTTGATTCCCTAGGTCTTACAATTCAACTCACAAAATAAAATTCAATTGGCATAAATAAGATAATAATGTGATCAACTAAAAAAAATAACAATCAAGGGGTTATTAGATAAAAACATTTCATAAATAAGGAATGTGAGGTGCCACATGGGTGATGTGAAAATACTTAGTGGGAGTGAGACACTCTATACAAGGGATAAAGGCTAAGAAATATCAACATCAAGGACCTAGTGTTAGGGAATAATTATCCCTCACATTAATTTGTATATTGTAATGTGAATAATTATGATAGTAATAATTCAATATTACATATAGTTATTCATTAGAATATATTGTATATTGTATAATTATTGTGAGTTAAAATAATAGTATGTAAATAAGTTAGTTTTTATTTACGTATGAGTGTTTATAGGTTTGTGAGTAATGATAGGGTGTGAGGATATATTGTGGAGAGATTTATGGTGATACGAGTCACCCTATTTATAGGAAAGACTTTTTCTATGTAATTATAACACCTATATGAATTTTTAATAGAGTGAAAGAATATTATGATATATTATGTTCAAATTTATTTATTTTTTATATGTAATTGGTGTTAATCATATTAAAATCGAAATCAGATCCATTATCTAGTATCAGATCATATTTTGATCTCTCTATGATGGAAAAACAATTTGTTTATAGGGGTAGACATGTTTTTTTATTCCCTATTTGATGTAATTTCTCTTATTCAATTCATGTATAGTTTTAGGTTTGTGTAAAATTGTGTTTAGTTTTGTTGGTAGTTATGGGATTAGGTTTAATGTTTTTAGATTTATTCAAGCTAATGCTAAGAATTAATTATAAAAAATTTAAAAGAGTCAAATAATTTTTTTTTAAGTATCCATATGTCAAAAAAATCAAAGTCGTTTAGGCTTAGGTGTCATATAGAGTCATTATAAAAAATTGTAAAACATAAAAATATTTATTTTATGGATGAATTTTCACTATAAATAATGTTTGAATTGTGTGGGGGATTTCTCCTTGGAAAATTCATGCATATAATCTTCATCGACATATCGATTGAGTAAATAGCATTACCTATTAGAGGAAGGAAGACATTGAAGGATGGAGGCTTTCTACACCTCTCATTATCCACTAATGAATGTGTGATTCCACTATAGTGGAACATACATATATTTTCTATTTTTTTCACTTATTTATATGGATGACAAATAAGAGGTGCATTTCCTATTTTCTCACATAGTGTACTGTATAAAAAGGTGTTTAAGAGATATAAGAATGTGGAAATAGTTAGGAAAGTAGATAACTACATATATATTATGAATACCTTATTTATTAATATTATCATCTAATTAAATATTCATTAAATTCACATGGAGTAAATATGGGATGCATTCTTCACATAGTAGTAGTCATGTTCAACAAGATTCAAACAATAGTATGCAGACCTGAAAGTATGCATTGGCATACAATTCTATTCAACCTAGTTCTTGTAGATACAAGAGTGAAATAGAATAATATTTACACATTTTGGGTCATGAATGATGAAGTGGACTAGAAAAAAAAGAACAATATTGACACATTTTGGGTTATGGTCGATACAACTGACTAAAGTAAACATAATTTTATGAACATATTTTGTGTCATGACCAATGTAGTTGTATGGATTTGGTTTTGGTTGTGATTTAGGATAGGTATAAGTATGATAGTTTTTAAAATTCATATATAGTCAAGGATCAGAGTCACCTAAAATTCATAATGCGGTAGTCATTTGAATTAAGTTTCTTAATAACCTGATTAGTTGGTAAAAAAGGATGAATGTGAGCTAAGGGTTTGATGACTCATACTTATAAGGAATTATAAGGGTGGGGTATATTGTGGGTATAAAATAAGTAAAACATTATCATAATTTATTTATTTTTACTAAAGATTGAAATTAATATAAAAATTAAAAGAGGGATTTGCATGCATGTCATAATTTTCATGAATGGGAACATACACTATCATATGAGGGTCTTCACATCCATCATAATCACCATAATAGATAGGAAAATATTGATATTTATATTCACCCATATGAGAAGTGGTGAAGGTGGAATAAAAAATTTCTTAATCAAAACTTGGAGGACCATAATTATAAGCATTTGGATTTTCACCCTAGTTATAAAGATCATTAGGGTCATAAATGGGAAGATAATCATGGGTATCCTCATTAATTTTATACATGTCAAAATTTATATAATTAGGATCCTCATAAATGGTAGGAACATATTTATAATATTTTCTTTCACTAGAATTATCATCACAGGTGGAAAGAATGTCATTGGGATCCTTATCCATGAGGAAAGGTGTAATATAATTATACCATGAAGAGTTGCCTACAATGGTGGTCATAGATGGTATAAAAATGATTAATAATGTTAAAAAAATTATGTAAAACAAGTGTGTGTGTGTGTGTGTGTGTGTGTGTGTGTGTGTGTGTGTGTGTGTGTGTGTGTGTGTGTGTGTGTGTGTGTGTGTGTGTGTGTGTGTGTGTGTGTGTGTGTGTGTGTGTGTGTGTGTGTGTGTGTGTGTGTGATTCTAGTTTGTCTGATATATTTGGTTATCAAGGATAAAAATAGATCATGTTGGTGAAACCAATGTAGTTAATTGTAAAAATAGATTGTATCAGGTTGGTTGATATAGTTTGGAGAAAATAAACTAGATATAAATTAATTGTCAAGGCTTGGATAATTAAGTTGTAAAAACAAAATAAAATTTATCAGTTTGGAAAATAGAATTTGTAAAGATAGAGAATGATACCCTACATATTGATAGCATTCAAAAGTAGAAAAAAAAGTTATCAGGTTGGCCAGAAAATTATCTTATGAAATATTTGATGGTTCTATTTTTTTTTTATAAATTTTAATAAATAAAAAACATAAATCAGATCCAACCAAATGTTGGATAAAATTGATGTTGGGTTCACAAGAATGTATTATTATGGTGAATTAAGAGTGAAGATAAGAAATAAAAATAAATTGAAACATTAAGATAATCAAATTAGGTGTGGGATATGATTCATGTCTGGTTCTCCCAAATGTATGCATGGGATAATATTAATATAAAAATATCCTATCTCAATGGGAAAATACTTTAATAAGGTCAATAAAATAGAGTTTTCAATATTTGGATGATTGGATAATGACCAATGAATTCTGTATATCTAGTAGAGGGTTACCTACAATGCAAATTTCAAGATAAAATGTTCCAAAACCTAAGCCTATGACACAATAATGTAGCTATCACTATAACTCTATGAAATCAAATTTATTTTAATCAATTATTGTAAGTATGTAATTAAATTAAATTAAACTAAGGAAAAGGGTTAAAATGATTCTAATTGGGTAAGATGAAATGGTCAACCAAATAGGGATTTATACAACTTAAAGTAAATTAAGGAAATTCTAAGAAATCCTATAGTTAAAATATCTTATTTAGTGTAGATATAATGTATACAAGGATATACAAACATTAATTCACTAAGACAGAAGCAATATCTTAGTACTAATTAAATAAAGGAAAGTATATAGGGTTAGAAATACTTAACTTTAAGTTCACCCATTGACCATCAATTTACCCCTTGCTTCAAGTGGAATTTTACAATAGATGTTGTGAGTTAAAGGCTGAAAATTGTTGGATAAATACATAATATATCATTGTATAGGAAATCCCAACAAATTTTTCTATTGAGATTCAAAGACAATAAAATAAAAAATTCCTTAATATAAGTTTCTAGACTAAAAACTCTTCCAAATATGACTTATGGAATAAGTGCAAGAAAAAGTACAATGAATAGTGTAGATGGATCTGATGGAATGAAATATGAACCCTATACATATTGATCCAGTATCCAAAGAAACTTCAAACATTAAGTCGACTATATCAAACTCATTGAACCAATTAAAAGAAGGTTGTTGACACATAATGGTATCGACCATGTTGAAATAATACATACATCATAAGATAAAATAAAAAATGTTTCACTTTGGATGATACAATACGTGAAGGGTAAAGGCATAAAATAGATGGTATTGTCCATTTCAACATCATAGAGTATAGGGAATATATCACAACTAAACAAAGACAAGATGGAAGATAAACATGGGAAGACAATCTAAGGAGAAAAAACTTATATTAACAATGGTGTAATCATAATGTAGTATAAACTTCTATCACAAAGAACCATAAGCCATGGTGCACCCTAGGTGTGAAGGCACATACTAGAAATGTGAAACTTTTGAGATAGTGTAATTACATGAGATGACCCAATTCACCCTCATTTTATGATTGAACATTGGCTATGTATCTGATACTCTATGGAGGGAAGTCAATCCACATGTAGTTGTCCCACCTAGTATTATTATTAAACTATGCTCCTTTATTATATGACAAAACTAATTATTTATATTTGATACTTTAAAATTCTTTATTTTGATTAAATTTTTATTCCTCAAACTTGGCTTATGAATTTTACTTGTAAGTGATTTAAAATTTAGAAATAGTATGGAATATTTTATCAATATTATACCAAATAAGTTCCATGCCCTACATTAAGTGATATATTGATTTGTATATATAATATTCCAATTGGTTAATTTCTCATGCCATCAAAATATTAGGAATATGGGCAAATCCTAATAAAAGATTTGATTTTAAAGTATTTTTTGCTGAGAATGAGCTAATAATGATATGCTAGGGTCATTATTGACTATGATATTGACCTATACTTTCAATAGTAAGACACACATGACCAAACTAAATGGATGATCTAAATATGTTTGTGAATGATAATAATAAGGTTTAAAATATACAATGAGGTTATTTTAGGTGTATAATAGTAGAATGGAATGATCAAACTCACAATGTATCAAGTGCATGTGAGAGACTAGTGAGTGAGGACTCTATTTTTGTGAACAAGAAATGCATGGTAAAATTATGTCATTATTTTAATTTTCAAGTAATTAATACCATATTTTATTAACTACACTTATAAATTTAGATCATATTTAATGGTAACATTGTTTTCATGATTTTCTTAATTCTCTTATGTTGTAATCTAGGTTATTTTATCTACACCTTCAAATTTCCTATCACTTACCTTAGAAATATATCTAGGTTCGTTCATCCTTATCCAATACCCTTTCTCTTTATTAGGTAAATTTTTTACAATTTTTTTTATATAATTTTGATATATCTACATTTTTCAAGACTATAAATTGGTTTTTTTTCACATCAACATGTATAACACATCACAAAATAAATAATAAATTTTATTATTTTCTCCACAAATATATAAATGATGTATGGGCCTAAGGGTTTTTATATTTGGGTTTCTAATAATTTTATGTTCTAAGATTTTAAAATGTACTTATATTTATAAACATTGTATGGGCCCTTAAATCATATTTTACAAAAAATAGAGGTAAATTTTTTAACCCATTAAATTTTCTAGTTATAGATAACTGCAAATGCTCTCTCTCTCTCTCTCTCTCTCTCTCTCTCTCTCTCTCTCCTCTCTCTCTCTCTCTCTCTCTCTCTCTCTCTCTCTCTCTCTCTCTCTCTCTCTCTCTCTCTCTCTCTCTCTCTCTCTCTCTCTCTCTCTCTCTCTCTCTCTCTCTCTCTCTCTCTCTCTCTCTCTCTCTAGCATAAATATTCCGTTCTTGTGGCTTAGACATTTTTCAAAAAGTTTAAATAAATCAATGATCAAATACATGAAAAAAATGAGTATTTGTGGATTTGAATTGAGAAATATAATTACATAATTAAAAACACTTTGTGTTATAGTTTACAATGTACATGTAAATATATTAATCCAATTCAAAACACTTAATATTTGTAGTTTGCATTTTTTTTTTGAGATTAAATTTTATAATTATAGTTATTTATTTAACCCCATATAGCATTTTTTTAATCATTTTCATACTTTTATATAGTTATGATTTTTTAGTAATTTTAAATGGTTTTCCACAAATATAATGTTTTTTTATCGTGTGATGTGGTTCCAAGCATGTGATAATTTATAGTTTTGAGATGTGTTTTTAGATTTTAGGATTGTGATATTTTTATAACCATGTGATTTTTTTCTAGGCATGTGATGCTTTCCTATGCCTATGATGGGTTTTTAGGCCTAGGACAATTTTTCAAACCTATAAAGATTTTAAAAGTTAACAATGATTTTTTAGGTCTATGATGATTTTCATGGATGGTGATAAGCTCATAATTATTTTCAAGGACAACAATTATTTTCCATTTTGAATGATTTTATAGTGTTGTGATGCTTTTATAAGATCATAATGTTTTAATAGTCTTGTGATTTTTTCTAGTATTTTGATTATTTTTTAGGCTCATGATTCATTTCAATATTCATGATATTATTTTAATATTTTGATGCTTTTTTAGGCTTAAAATGTTTTTCCAATCCTATGATTCCTTTCATAGATTTTGATTCTTTTATTGGTTTTTGATGTTTTTTTAATATTCCAATACTTATTATATGTCTATAATGTTTCTTTAAGCCTATGATTTTGTGGTGTTTTTTTCATTCCCTACTATATTTTTATTCTTTCTAATATTTTTCTATCTTTTATAGATCTTGGTACTAAATTTAACATTTTTTCATAGCTATTTTTCAATGTTCATATTTTAATTTAAATTTTTTTACACTTTTTATTTTTTCCATAATCATGTTTGTCATTTTCATAAGATTTAACACCATTGTGAACATAATTTCATTAATATTCACTACCCATAAAATTAAAATTTTTGATGAAAATTCCTTAAAATTTTCCCTATTTTTTATCATCTTATCGCCTCTCTATTTACACTTCTTTTCTTTTTAGTTTGTGAGTTTCATGGTAAAAGATTGGAAAATACACCTAGACCCCTTAAAAAATTCTCATCCTCTATGATTTTGCATCTAGGATCTCCATAATTTATTTCATATTTTTCCTTATCTCATCATCTTTTCCTCTAAGCTTCCTACAATTATTCTATATTATATTATTTTTGGGTTAATTTGGTTACTAACTCTAATTAGATAGATTGTAAAATAATTTAGATTGTAATGATATACTAATATATGTGATTTGAGTGTAAAATATCTAAAGATGATATAGTACATTTAATTTTTAAATATATAAAATAACGTAGAAGGATGACACACTTTGAATTTTATTTCTCTATGGAGGATTGTGACTATAGGAAATTTTTAGGAAAGGTTGTAAGTGGGACTAGAGGTCACTTAGATTAGGATCTAGATCTCTATGTATGCCTAGACAATATTTTTAGCTTTGAATTGTAATTTTTGGGATAATATGTTTCATGTAATATGGTTTTATTTGTGTGGAGTTTCACATTTATTTTTGTACATTAAGGTGAACATGCATATATTTTAGATTTTTGTACAATCTTTAGGTTTGATTATGTGTGTGTGACTAAAAAAATATATTTTTCTTTCATATGTAACCCTAGGTTCACCTATATGTACAATTTTAATGCCTAAAAATTGATATAAAAGTGGGTTGAGGGTACCTCAACAAACCCCCATTTATCATTTTAGTTCTATCTACATTGATAATACTAAAATGGGTGATCAAATATCATATGGTTCTCCCTATTGATTTCTTGTGTATAATTTATCATTCAAATTAATGCAACCTATGAATCTTGGCACTTAATTCTTGGAAAATGTAAATATTTTCTTGAGATGCTTCAAACTTGGTAAATACATTTTCCTAGTGAATGATTATCAAATAGGGATAAATAGGGTAATCCTATTGCATTTTTAATATATTATAGATGTTTGGTTGGTAAGTAATGGATAAATAATAGGTATACACTTATTTTATATTTATAGGTTACTTTTTTGGATAATTTATCTTGCCATAAACACACTATACATACAACTCAACCCATAAGGATGTTATAAAATATAAAGACAAATGTTGTTTGGCAGAAGATGGAATTTTTATATTCAGATAGAAATGTCATGATAGTATGATATGAGTCTAATGTTACCATCTGAGAGACATGAAGAATGATATATTTATCTAAAAATGTATGGGAAAGATAACTAATTGGTTTTACATATATTGTCTATTTATTGTAGTTAAAAATTTATCAAATTAGGAAGGTTAAGGTTGGTAATAATCATGTATATTTTATATAATGGAGAATAAGATTGTAATATGTGTGCACAAGTCATGTAGGGAAAGGGTAAGATAAAATTTTCAATGTTAAGTATCTTGTGAAATAATTTATTATCTAAAAATTTTCATCATTTATTCTAGTATTACAATGAAATTTAAATGTTAGATATAAGTCATAAATAAATGTACTTTAGTGTGTACAACACAATTTTTTTTATGGTGGTCAATGTCAATAAAGTGAAAACATGAAAATACACAAATTAGTAATTAAAAATTAAGAGTAACAAAAGAGTACACCTTTTATGTGGGTGAATCATTTTTACCTATAAACTTTCTATATATGATTCTTCATCATTTAATCATTGAATAATCATGCTTCCTCATTAAATAACTTGGTGAAATTGAGGGTGATCAATCCACAATCTAAAATTTAACTAAAGAAAGGGACATTAGTTGGAATAAAAAATTACACAACCATCATGTAAATAATATATCATTGATATTTTAAACTAAATATAGAAGGTGAAAGCCACGTAATGTCTCTAGATTGATGAGTCACACAGAACCTCAACTAGATTACTCATTTAAACCCAATCAATTTCTATAGAAAGACTTATATTTTCATGTTTGTTAACTAATTATAAATATTCTAATGCATTTGTAAATATCTACATAAGTGAAAATATGAATGGACTAATTTCATTACCCATAATATGAACTTCTTTATTCTAACATTAATAAATTATAATTATGTGTATACAAAATGTGAAATTTTCAATGCTAATATTAGTAAAATGTGTATTCATAAGACCATTTCATGCCCCATAATCTAAACTACTCAGTGATAAATATGTCTAGAATTAAACAATATTCTTTTTTATCTAAACCACTCTAAACTCAAAATCCTATAAGTATACCCAATATCATGAAATATTTTATGATTAGGCTTAAGTCTTTATGAGAAAGATCACTAATATTTCCCCCTTTTATGGGGAATGTATCTTAAAATTCACTCATTTTTAAAGTACTTTTAACTATCACATGTTATGTATAAATATATAATTATATAAAATTATATATAAACTATGGTGAATATGTCATCTTAGAAAGAAGTGTAGTATCAAATTCCACATGTAATGTATGGAATGTAAGGGAATATAATTTTCATGTCAATAAATATATAGAAGTGAATTATATAGTATTAACCATCTCTCATAAGAAATATAAATATTAATACATTGGAAAAAGTTCATGATATTTATCATGGAACCACATATAAGGAGGGAGATGCATAATGTGGATAATGGAATTTATAAACCAAGAATTCAAAAGCTAAAAAATATCAATAACCAATGTCATGAAATAACACACAATGTCACACATAAGGCTAAAGAGACCAAACAATTTAAAAATAAATTCCACTCAAATAAGGATAAGGAGCCACAAACAAGTAAAAATATATGTTACAATAAACAAGGCTAAGGATCCATAAACAAAGGGAATTAAATGATGTAAAATACAATGTTAGGGAGCCAAAAATAAGGGTAAATAAATTATGGAACAAATAAGGATAAGGAGCTACACATAAGGGGACATACATGTTATAAAACAAGGCTAAGGAGATATAAAAAAATGAGAAATAAATTATTTAAATGACAAGTTTAAGGATCCAAAAATAAGGGGAAATAAATTTTGCAACAAACAAGGCTAAGGAGCCACACACAATAGGTAAGAAATGAATAACATATTATATAAAGTAAATATCATCAAAGAACCATATAAAAATAATACTAGTCTACACCATCTAATTTTTTTTATGACAATGTAGAAAATAACATATCAATATAAGCTAGGAAGAGCCCCCTTTAAGGCCTTTTTTCACACCAATTCAAGGTGAATTTTTATTAATCCAGAGATATCGATGTAACACTATATAATATATCATAAATACCATGGTAGGTGTAAGAATTTAATGTATATCAACATGGTAAAGGTAATTTCATATAAATATATATCCTAAGAATAGTGTAACCTATAAAAATAGATGCCTCTATCAATGGCCCCTAGGTATACATACATATATATCCATGTGTAAATTTTTTGTTTGTATATCACTCATGTACCATGTTAAATTAATGTATGTATAGAATATAATATGTAAAATACCAACATAAAAATAAAACATATTTAATTGTAGTAAATTAGTAACCATGCTATGCTCAACTCTTAATTATTTTTTAGAATATTTGCATTTTTTTGTATTTTAAAAAAAAATGTATATTTTATAATATGTGTTAAGGGGATATGATAAAAAATCAACCAATATATGATATGGCTATGGGGATCCCATATTTCAAATGTGGTAAGGGTCTCCTAGTGTGACCTAAGGTTGTGATGTTAAACTACAAAAGAAACTAAACCTAAATAAAAAATCAATCTCATGTTGTATTGTAACCCTCATCATCAATATAGTGGCACATGTGTGATTATTTACTTGAATATGAAACATATTATGATATTATTTATTAAATATAGGAAAATCCTATAATTGTGTTTACCATGAAAGACGTTAAATTATCACTAATTATAATGTAGGATGTGGAGTGAATATTAGTTATCTTAAATCTAAAAGACCCTCTGATGCGATGGGTGCTATAATATTATTTATATATTAATTTACACTAATCTCCTATAATTAGTGAAAATTTAATGAACTTAATTTGGTTTTAGAGAAAATTATTTAGAATACATCAGGATATGTAGGGTGTTTGCCTTTGAAATATGGTCCTGAATAGATGAATTAACTTGGGATAATGATATTTCAAAGTTGTAATAAGTAGCTTAGGATAATAGTAAGAAATGGTCATTAAAGGAAAATTATTAAAGATTATAATACATAAGGATGGTGGAGATCTAGACAATCCATACAATGTATTTGAATATAGTACACCAAGTGTGGTAGAAAGGAAAAGTGGAAGGAAATCAATATGTCCCCATTTTATATTTTAAGCACCATATAATCATTCAAAAAGAGTGTGTAAGTGGTGGAATGGGATGAGTAGTCTATATATATGATCATGTAATGTGTATCTATCAAAATAAGTAGTCATGTGAGTTTAATGGAAGTCATAATTATTATATGTAATAGATATTTATATTGACATAATATTGACATGAAGGATGTGCTATAATAATGTATATATTACAAAATATTGAATCATAATATAAATCAATAATAAAATTATAAATAATAATAAATCTAAGGGATGGAATAATGGTCAACATAATGTTGCATGTACATGTGTTAGAAAAATAGAAGAATTGATGGTTATAAATAATTAAGAAATAAATAGGAAGATATACACAATAAGTGTCAGGATAACTAAGAAAATCATCCATAATTCATGTATGAAGTGTATATATGTTCAAATAAAGGGAGGAATTATGTGTGTTATTATATCCATCATCACTACCATGTAGAGATATCATTGTGTAATAATCAAGATTTTTTTTATTTCATAAAAATGTTTGTATGTGAATTATATGACGTGTATATTAGTTATGATGTCAAGAATACCAATGGTATTATATTAATTAAATATTTTCTATATAATTTCATACGCATACATGAAAATTAAACTATGTATTTATTTTTTACCCCTTAGGTAGACCTATACTCACATAAAAAACAAATTAAGTGAAGGAAAGATGTGAGATTTTAATTATCTGTTGTAGTGTCCTATGAGAAGGTTATAATACTTTCAAGAAATGCCTCTTTTGGTAAACTAATTTAACTTGATAATAAGTGGAACATGTAAAATCATAATATTTTAAGGGTTCATTATGTGTTAGACATGTATACCATTATCCACCATATATAAATTTTAAATTCATATGTAGTTTAGACAATAATTCTTCCATAAAATGTATCCAAGGAGTTCCCAAGAGTTAATTGTATTATAAATAATTATGGATGATCTAAAATTAAGTATATAATGTTTTAGGTCCCATTATTATATTCAATGGTATGGTTTATAATGGTGTATCATCAATCTTTTTTCTAAATTGATCTATCTTGTAAATTCAATTTGTGTTAATTCTTAAAGCTCTTAAGAATTGAATAGTGTACACATGTATTTATGAATCATTTTGAATGCACATGATTAACTAATGTTATCAATATATTTTATTTGATGTATAATGTTACATGTTTGATTATAATTTGATAATATGATTATAAAGGAGATCCATTCTCATTAGGAACATCAAGGACCTCTTGGAAATATTGTGGTGTGTCAAATAAATGTGTGTAAATATACAATTTTAACCTTTCAATTTGAAAATTACCTTGTGTGTCATGTAGTAATAATTTAAATAATTATTTGTACATGTTTACCCATTCCATGTCCTTTATATCCAAACATTTAAAAAATAATCAAAAACATATTGTTTTGAACGAGGAAGTATGGGTAAAATAGTATCCTTGATGAGATACATATTGCTTTTATCTTAATTAGGATCAACTAATATATAAGAACATATATATTCATGTGTTCACTATTGGTTAATATTCATATGTGTTTGGAAATAAATGCATAAGTGAAAATATTCAAGGACCAATTCCATGCCACATAATATGAACTTATTGGTGCTAACATTAGAAAAATCTAATTATGTGTATACAAAATGTGAATTGCTCAGTGTTAATATTGGTAAAATATGTATTCATGAAACTATTTCATGACACACAATTTAAATTGATCAATGATAAAACTATATATAATTGTTAAGTATTTGTTATTTAAACCACTATGAACTCTAAATGCTATAATTTAACCAATGACATAAAATATTTATTCATGTGGGATTAAGTCTCTATGATAAATCCCACTAATATATCCCCATTTTAAGGTGAGGGACATAACTTGTTAGTCACTCATTTGTAAATTAAATTTAAATATACAATGATATGGAAAAATAAGTAATTTTATAAAAGTATGTAACATGTGGTGAATACGTCATCATATAAAGGAATATAGTATCAAATTTCACATGTAACATAAGGAATGTGAGGGGATATAAGTGTTATGTCAGTAAATAAATAGAAACTAATTACATAGTAATAACCATATCTTTAAAAAAAATGTGAATATGAGTACGTGGAAAACATGCATGATATGGATCATGGAACCAAACACAATAATGAATGTCTTATGTGGATCACATAATCTACAAACAAAGCAATCAAATATAATTCAAGAAGCTTAGTAATCAATGTCACACACTATAAAATAGTATAACATAGAAGGCAAAGGAGACACAAAAAAAGGAAAATAAATCTCACACAAATAATGCTAAGGAGACACACACAATGGGAAATAAATGGTACAATAAACAAGGCTAATTAGATATAAACAAATGAAAATAAATTTTGTAACAAAAAATGCTCAGGAGCCATAGGAAAACAAATTCCACAACAAAAAATTCTAAGGATCCACATACAATAACGAAAAAATGACTAACATAATATAAAAGTTAAACATAATTAAGGAAGCATAAAATAATAATATTAGTCTAAAACATATAAAATACTTATGTCATAACATATAAAATAATATATCCATGTAACATTTTATTATACATTAGAAATATTGATTTAGATGTAAGTATCTATGGTATCTCAACATGGTAAACGTAATCCCATAGAAAGATATAACCTATGAATATTGTAACATGTAATAATATATGCATCCATCATTGGAATGGCCTCATGGGTATAAGAAATTTATAATATATAAGTATCCATCTATAATTTTTATGCATACATATCACTAATTTACTTGGTGAAATACATGTATGTATGGGTTAAAATATATAAACTAGAAACATGTGATAAAAAATTATGTAAATGTAGTAAACTAATAACCATGCCATGATCTAGCCCTAAATTTTTATTCTTGGAATATTTAAATTTTGCTGGTATTTTTGATATTTTTCATTTTATTTTTATGTTTTGGTATATGTGCTCAAGGGAGATGCTAAGCAATCAGAAAATATAGATGATAGACATGGGAGGCCCAATATCAAACATGGGAAGGGTCAAATTGTGTGAACCAAGGGTGTGACATTAAACTAAATATGAATATATATATATATATATATATATATATATATATATATATATATATATATATATTGATGTCATTTTGTATTATAACCCTAAACATCATCATCATCATCATCACCATTAATAATGATGTCTTGTGTGTGATTAGTAATTTGAGGATGTGCCATATCATGTGAAACTTTATTGAACCATAAGTGAATCAAATACATGTGTTTGCTATGGAACACATTTAACTATCACTAAATATAATGTAGCACATGGATTGAATATTGGCTATAGTGAATCCTAAAACATCATTTAATGTAATGGATGCTATATATATTATTATCCATCAAATAATTTACACTACTCTTCTCAAAGTAGTGTACATTAAATGAACTTGTTTAGGATATATAACTAATTGCATAAAATGCATCAGGATAAGAAAGGAATATTCCTTTGAAACATGGTCTTGAATATATGTAGTGGTTAACTTGGGAGAATGGTATTGCATATTTTTAATAATTAGATCAATATAATAATAATAAATGGTCAAGAAATGAAAATTAGTAAGGTTTAAAAATATAAGAATGGTGAAAATGTAAACAATCCATAAAATGTGTCAAATAATAGTGCACACAAAGTGAAGAAGCAAGGAAAAGTGGATGGATAAAAACATTCCCCCATTGTATATTCAAAGAAATACATAATTAATCAAAAAGAGCATGTGAGTTTTATAAGGGGATACATATGATCCCATGTAAATTATCATGTAATATGTGTTGGAGAGTTTTCAATGATGTTTCCAAAGTGGCCAAGTATGTTGAAGAGGTGTCATGTGTGTTAGAATGAAAATGAAAAAGGGTTTTTCAATGTGATTTAGTATTATGAGTTCTTGGAGTGCTTGTGGAAGTGAAAAAAAATTCAGCAGAGCAGTTTTTTTTAGTGTCTAGGTTCTCTTAGTCATCTTGGTAGATAAGGCTGAGTAAGCAGATTGATGACATCCACATTCACACATGTAAAGGTCTCAGGAGTAGTTTTTTATATGGATGGATTAAAATATCAGAGGAGATCATGTGGTATAATTTTGAGTTCCTTAAATGATGTATATTAAAATTTATGTTAGTGCAAAATTGGTCTCCCAAGCAGATTTTACCAGTTTTCATACATAGCCAAATTTGCAATATCAAAGATCTACAGTGAACATTGAATTATAAAGATGGAGTTATAAAAATGAGAATTAAATAATGTAAATTGAGATATAAAATTGGTCATTAAATAATGTAGATGGAGATATAATGGCGAGCACAAATTCAATAGGTCAAAAGATCCTAAGACTGAATGTGATGGTGCCATGTGTCATAATCATGATGAATTGGCAGTAGATCAATGGTGAGAATTTCATCATAAAAATTAAATAATGATAGCATGTGTTCAACCATAAAAATGGAGATAAATAGTCTAAATTAATTCAATATGTCAATAATAATTTAAGGAATGCATGGCTGCCAAGTGGTATAAGAGTTTTAACTGAATAGAGACTGACAACAGGGTACACAGAAGGCATGTTGGACTACCAAGTGTCACAATCTCAAAAACCTGAATCAAAGATTTATGGTGAACACAAATTTAATGGTAAGAGACTCTTTAGGATATATAGATATAGAATTTTATCAATTTTCCATGGGGCATGAGATGAAGACACGTATTTTAAGCTTTTACATTAAAATGAATGTTAGAATTTGAAAATTCAAATTAACAAAGGGAAACCCGTCTATATTATTTGATTCATATCTTGAGAATATGATAGAATTTATTGATATAGTAAAAATAAAAGTTATCAATGACTCCAATTTATATCTATAAAAATTTATTATAAGTTTGGATATCTGTACAATTATATTTATTAAGCTCTAAAGTTGACTGTGGGTTTGAACTTCTTTTGCAAATGACCCAAGAAGGATGTTTGATATTTTCTTGATGGTGTGTGGATGTTTAAAGGTGAATTAACTATTTAATAGTGGTTTATATTCTCTAAGGACAATATTTATATATTTTTAATGTTTTACCAATCCATATTTAGTATGAAAAAATGCTTAGAATTTGACTATGTGTTCATTCATGATGTTCTTTTGTACAAGGCTAATGTTTGAGCAGATTTTTCTTATGCAAAAGTTAGTGGGAAAGAATTTAATAAATTGAAGGTGTATAAAGGGTCATGTCGAGTGAACCTATGCATTTTAAAGTGGTATTATGTTCCTAATTTTATTTTAAAGTGGTGAATAGGTCTTCATGATACCTATAAGGGATACTAAGGCCTAATTGAAAGATGTAGCTACTTAAAGGTGACCCAAAATTTATATGGTCAAATTATGAGGGGTTATTTTGGATATGTAACATGTCCTAATCAATATTTTTGTGTTTTTTCAAGTATTTAATGTGATTTGTCCAATATGTAGAGTTTCTTTATTACGTGTGAGGTATAAAGAAAATGCCAAATTGGCTTGTTTGGATTGTTAGACAATTGGGGATTTAAGTAAAGGAAATAGATAATTTTTTAGGAGATATAATAGTTAATTGAGAATCATTAGAGGTAGAAGAAGGTCTGAGTATGTTTATCTGATAAGGTGATTTATGTGAATACATAGGTCAATAGACCTAATGATTCTAAAAGAGGCTATTTTAGTGAGAAGGCCTAAAGGGTTGATTGAGTGAGTGTTCCTAGTGGATGGATTGAAGATAAGAGTAGGTTTAGGATTGTGTGCATGACCTATAGGCCATATTTTTTTATGTCATAATAGAGTTTTTGTAGTTTTCTTTATTGATTATGTACCAAGAAGTGTAGAGTGATCTAAAAGGTGGTTTCGGATGCATTAAGAGGGTGTGAAGGCTAGAGAGAGTGAGTAGGATCGAAGAGAGATGATATTCATTATATCTACATAATATTGGTATCAAATTAGATATTAGGAGATTTTCATTTCATAATTGTTGTTGTGGGTTCTCAACATCTAGGGAAAGAGGTGTTTATTTATCCTTAGGGGCTAGTACTCCTTATGAAGTGGGTGCTTCAATAAAGTCTCATGTTTTTGATCAACTCATAGGATAAGTAGTCCATGTTTTTGTCAGATTGAGAGTGTTTTTTATCCCACAAGAGTGTTTATAAAATATATCTTGTGTTATGTGTGATCTTGCTTATCTTTCTTGTTCATTGATATAAATGATGTGTATGACTCATGAATGTTAGTGTTATTTAGTTAAGGGTTTGAAAGGATTGAAATTTAAGTTTGGATTATATTACATCACTAATTCAACCCCAACCTTAGTGATTTTAATTCTAATAAATTGTATCATAATATAGCCTTTGGTGAAGGATTGACAGATTAAAGGTGATCCAAGTTACAATATGGGTATCTATAAAATGCAAGGAGGCTTTTATACTAAGAAAAAATCGATGTTAAATGGGTCCAATTATTATTTTTGTAGTGTGAGGATGAATACCTACATCATGTCACTAGGGTTTGACATTTGGCAATCTATTTTGAATGGTTATTCCTCACCCTGTAATCCTCTAAATAGTGTTGTATACAAGAAGCTGTGTGAGAAAAATTCTAAGTCAATTAATGCCATCACTTATGGTCTTTTAGAGACTTAGTTCACCAAGGTAATCCATTTTAAATATGCCAAAGATATATGGAAAAAAATTTAGATCATTTATTAAGGGGATTCAAAGGTCAATTTGGCTAAGTTGCAAACTCACCAAAGATAATTTGAGAGTCTTAAGATGAAGGAAGAGGATTTAATGACATCATATCTATAGAGAGTTGATGATATTATGAAAATAACTAGAGGTCTTCAAGACAATATTGAAGAAGTAGATGTTGTGCAAAATGTATTAAGGTCTCTTACCCTCAAATTTGATTCAAATGTTTTTTTCATAGAAGAATATCATGATCTCACAAATATGAAGATGGATGAAATGAATGGTATTCTCATAGCCTATAAGATTAGATTCAATGAAGATAAACCACCAAATAAAGAATATATGTTTAAGGAAAAAAATAATCCAAAGAAGAAGTTCTAAGATAAGAAACTCAAGGGATATGACATATTTGTTATTGGTGATGATGAACTAATTGTTTTATTTATAAGGAAATTGAAAATAGGTTCAAGAAAGTATAAGGGTAAACTACCCTTCAAATGATTCAATTATGGAGAGGTAGGACACTTTGCCAATAAGTTCCCTCATAATCATAAGAATAATGATGATGAAGAGGATGGTGAAGGCCAAGATGAAGACAAGAAGACATTTAGGTCTGATAAGAGCAAGAAAGGATACCAGAGGTATAATGACAAGAAGTATTTCAAGGACAAAAAGAGTCTCTAAACCAATGAAAATTGAAAATCATCAGATGAGAGTGAACATAATGATTCTAAGTTTGATAATGAATATGATGGTCCTATTGAATATGAAGTCATCTTCATGGTTGAGGAAGGAAGCTACTAACATCAAGAAGATTCTACATGGTTTGGTGATGATTTAGATGATGATAAATATGATGTGGAATATGAGACTAACTTGATGAATTCCCTTTAGATATAAATATTGAGATGAAGAAAACCAAGAATATGAAGTCAAAAATGAAGGAATATAAGGAGTAATTTAGTATGTATGAGGATATAATGGATGAAGACTCCAAGGAGTATGAAGGTATAGTCAAACATCTCAATAGTCAATTAGAAACTATGTCTACAAGCCTAAAATCCAAAGAAAATGAGTGCTTAAGGTATGTGATTGAAATTGAGTCATCGAAAGGTGATTTAGACAAGACATATAGTAAGGTGAAGTCATTTATGAGGTTTGAAAAGAGCTCAAATGGTATTGATATTAATTTGAGTATCTAAAAGCATCTAAGTGATAGAACTAATCTTTGATACAAATAAGAACAAAATAATGTAACTCAAGACAAGATATACACTAATATGAATAAGGACAATCAGACCTTGAAGATCAATCATCAGTTAAGGAATGAAGGTGTTGGAAAAATGAAGATAAATCATATTAGACAACCAAATGCCATGAGGTATGCAAATTTCAATGGTTACTACTATACTTGTAATCAATTTATTCATAAGGATAAATAGTGTATAATACCTAATTAGAATTAATGGAATCATCAGTCAAATGTCATGAGAAAGGTTTAGTGTTATAATTGTTATGACATAAGATACATTGCAAGATTTTATCCAAATCAAGAAAGGCAAGTTGAGTTTCCTTCAAGAGGTGTTGTTTGTTACAATTCTTAAAGCATTGGTCACATTTATAGGTTTTAAAATAAAATGTTATCAAGTCAAAATAAATAATTTTAGTCTCCTATTATATAATTAAGAAGGCTATTTAACTCATGGAAAGTAATAGTGGAAAGTGTGAGTCATGATGAGTCTATAGGTCCAAGTAATCTATTTATTACAATGGAGAATGTTATATAGGTTGAAGAGTGCAAAGAGATCTCATTATATGCTAATTTTTTGAATAAAAGAGCAAGCTCGATGAGAATACCAAGGTGATAGTTGAGGCTAGTTCTGAGGTATGTAAGGATCCAAGTGAACATCCTACTATTGTTGAGTAAGTTTCATGCAAAGAACATTAGTTGTCAATGCCTAGTGATGAGTTTATTTCTTCAATTGAAAAGGTATGTCATGAATCTATGTTGTCTCCATGTGTTATCAATTAAATCTTAGAAGAGAAGGAGAATGTTTTAGCAGATGAGCAAGTTGTTTCTCTTAAGCCTAATAATAATAATAATAAGAAGAAGAAGAAGAAGAAGAACAATCAGTCTTAAAGATACAAAAGGATCAAGGAAGTAACATAGGAGATGTGGGAAAATACTAATTTCACATTGTTATAGGACATTATGGGTTAGGGTGTCTCTATCTATGCTTCTTAGGAGACATATTTCATTTGGAGAAGCAAACATGTGTGTTGTTATTTCAATGACTTTGGTCCTAAAAATAGAGTATGTAGGTTTCAAGGTGTCTAATCATGGATGGTGAGTTGTCAAGATGTTATATTTTCATAGAAAGGTGTGTTGACCTTGTTCTAGTGTGTTATGGGTGGTTTCAATTCTTGAAGATCTTTTATGTGCCTTTTGAAGAATTTTGAGTGCTCTCAGATTTCCCACTTATTGCATGAAAGGTTGCAAGTAAAAATACATTTCAAGAATATATGGGTTACCAAAGTAATCAAACTTCAAAACATGGTCTAGAAGGTTATTTTGGTGACCTAAAGGTGTGGAAGAAGTTTTAGAGGTGGGTGTTGACTAAAATATGGTGTGTTGACCAAATTTATCTTATAAATCTAGTTTTTTTAATCATGATGGTTAGGTGAATTCTTAAGAGAGTTGAGTTCTAAGGCTACTTAATAGGTTTAAATGGACAAGTGGTTTATCAAAAAGTTCTTCATAGTCATCTAAAAGTGTGTGATGTCTTCCATGGATGAGGATTTGGGCAAATGGAGGGCTAATTAGCTAATAGGTTTGTGAAGGAGATATGGTATAGAGGTAGAGTTAGAAGATTATTTTTGTCATGGATGAAGGGGAAAATTATTGTACTTCAGATATACAATTTAAACTCTTTAATGTGTCTACACAAAAATATATGGGTGTTCCAAGGTTTAAGTAAGGCTATTAGGCCTCTAGGCAAGGCTATCAAAGATGAGTGTTTTTTGGTCATTTATCCAAATTAAAAAGGTATGGTTATTCCTAAATTAGTTTTTTATTTTTATTTTTTCATATTTTATATTCAAATATTGGCTTGTTCATCTATTGATGATCTTGGGGTTGGCTTGTGAGAGAAAATTTGAAGGCAAGTTTGAAATTTCTTCATGGTTGGAGATGGTTTGAAGGTGATCAAGGGGTGGCTAAGATTAGGTGATCTAGGCAAGAGTCCTTATTAATGTTTTCAAGGTGAATTCAAGTATTATTTTTTGTTCATTTGTGTTTTTTCTTCATAGAGTTGTGTATGGTCAAGAAGAGTGTTGTGTTTGAAGCATGTTTGAGAAGCTTAAGGTAATAAGTGGTATGAACCATATTAGGGGGAGTTTGTATCATATATTATAGGTGGTAATTTCCTTTTTTTCATCCTTCAAGTATTTTTAGGTCCTCAATATTAGTTTTTGCCCATTTTTTCATTATGTCAAAAGGGGAGAAAGTGCTCGAAGAGAGAGAAAGAGAGTGAGCATAAGCTTTGTGATTGGTGTTAACATAGATAAAAAAGTGGGATATTGTTATAGAGTCTTAAATTATGTATCCAAGGTTTCCAAGGATTTTTTTGAGGTTAATGTGTGTTATAATGACAATGATAAAGTGTGCTTCAATATGCTTCAGTGTTCTTGCATGGTTCTTTAGTGTTTGACTTAGTGAGGTAGTTGATGGATGTTATTGATGGTGTGGCCATATTTTATAGACCCTATGTGGTGTTATGAGTTATGTGAGTTATTTTTAAAGTGAAATTAATTCCCTATATCAATCATATGAATGTCTAGCTTCTCCTAGTCATCTTGGTAGATAAGGCTAAGTAAGCAAATTGATGACATTAGAATTCACACATGTAAAGGTATCAAGATTAGTTTTGTATATGGATGGATTACCATATGAGATAATATCATGTTTTCCATGTTTCATGTCTTGAAATAATGTATATAAAAAGTTATGGTAGTTCAAAATTGGTCTCCCAAGTAGATTTCACTAGTTTCCATAGTCAAATTTATAATACCAAAGAACTACAATGAGCATTTAATCATGTAGATGGAGATATAACAGTGAGAATTAAGTAATGTAGATGGAGATGTAATGGAGAATTTTTAATTGTTTAGATGATATATAATGGTGAGAATGAATTCAATAGGTTAAATTATCTTGTGACTCAACTTGATGGTGCCATGTGTCATAATCACTGAGAATTGGTAGCAGATCAATGGCAAACATTTCATCATACAAATAAAAGATAGATGGCATGTGTTGAATAATATATATGGATATTTATGGTTTTAATTGATTCAATAAGTCAATAATAATATAATTCATGTGTGGCTACCAAGTGGCACAATAGCATTAACTAAATGGAGCTAACAATAGGGTACACAAAAGGTATGTGGGGCTACCAAGTGTCATAATCTTGGAAGCCCAGATCAAATATTAATAGTGAGTATAAAGTCAAGGCTAGGAGAATCCTAAATATATTTATAGAGTGAATTTGATAAATTTTTTATGGATCATGACATGAAGACACGTGTTCAAATATTTTGCATTAAAAATTGACTGTTGGAATTTGAAAATTCAAATTAACAAAAGAAAACTAGTTTGTATTATTTTATTCATATCTTGAGCATATGGTAGAATTTATTGATAGAGTAAAACTAAATTTTTTAAAGGAATCCAATGGATATCCATATAATTTGATTATAAGGTTTTAATATTTGTATAATTATAGTTATTGAGCTCTAAAGCTAACTATGGGTTTGACCTTCTTTTACAAATGACCTGACAAGGATGTTTGACATTTTATTGATAGTGTTTAGATGTTTCAAGGTGAATTAACTATTTAAGAGTGTTTTATACTTAATTAGTACCATATTATATATTTTTAAGGTTTGATCAATCCATCTTTAGTATGAAAAAATGTCTAGAAGTTGACTATTTATTCATTCATGATGTTCTTGTGTACAAGGCTAACATTTGAGCAAGTTTTATATATACAAAGGTGAATAGGAATTAATATATTAACTTTAAGGTGTCTTAAGGGTTGTTTATAGTGGTAATATACTTTTTTATATGGTCATGTGTTCTTAATTTTCTCATTGAAGTGCTAAAGGGGTGAATAGGTCTTCATGAGACCTGTAAGGGCTACTAAGGCCTAATTGAAAGGTGTAGTTGCTTAAGGGTGATCCATGGATTCTATGGTAAACCTATGAGGGGTTATTTTGTGATATGTAAAATGTCTTAATTGAAATTTATATGTTGTTTCAATTATGTAATATGCTTTTTCCAATAGGGAGAGTCAATTGAGTGAATGTGTGGTATAAAGAGAAGGCCAAATTGGTTTTTTTGGCTTGTTAGACAATTGGGGATTTAAGTGAATTAAATATCTCATTTTTTAGGAGCTAAAATAGGTCATTGATGAACATAAAAGGTAGATTGATATATGAGTATATTTATTTTATAAGGTGTTTTAGGTGAATACATAGGTCAATAGACCTAATGTGTCTAAAAGAGGCTATTTGAGTGAGAAGGCCTAAAGGGGGTTGATTGAATAAGTGTGACTAGTGGATGGATTGAAGAGAATAATATGTTGAGGATTATGTGCATGACCTATAGGTCATATTTATGATGTCATTAAAGAGTTGTTTTAGGTTTTTTGATTGATTATGTGTAAACAAGTGTAGAGTGATCCAAAATGTCATTTTAGATGCATTGAGATGGTTTGAAGGATAGAGAGAGTGAGTAAGGTTGAAGAGAGATGATATTAATTATATCTCCATCAGATTTTTAGGTAATCAAATATTAGGAGATGTTAATTTCATAGTTGTTTTTGTGGGTGGTCAACATCTAGGGCAAGAGGTGCTTGCCCATCTTTAGGGTCTAGTGGTCCTTGTGAAGTGGGTGGTTCACTAAAGTCTCATGTTTTTTTATCAACTTATAGGATAATTATTCCATGTGTTTATAGGATTGATAATAGTTTTTATCCCCCAAGAAGGTTTCTCACATAGATCTTGATTTATGTGTGTGATATTACTTATCTTTCTTGTTCATTGATATAAATGATGTGTACGCTTCATGAATGTAAGTGTTATTTGGTTAAGTGTTTAAAAGGATTGGCATTTAAGTTTGGATTATATTTCATCACTGATTCACACCCCCTCTTATTGATTAAACCTCTAATAATGTATAGATATGAAAATAAGTAATCATATAAGCTCAATGGAATTCATAGTTATAATACATAAGAAATATGTGTAATATAATAATATTTTTATGAAGTATGAATCATCATAAGATAAATATAGTCATAATATAAATCAAGAGGAAAATTAAATATGTAAAAAATCCAAGGATGGAAGAATGGTCAATGCAAGGGTGTATGCACACATGTATCCAAAAATTATAAGAATATATAGTTATAAGCAATCAATAAATTATTAGGAATATATATGCAATAAGTTTCATGGTAAATAGAATAACTCATCCATATGTGTTTTGTAAAGTGTATCTATGTTTGAATTTAAGGAGTAATTCTATGTGTTATGATATCAATCATCACTACCATGCAGAATCTATTGTTGTGTAAAAGTATTGATATTTTCATTCATGTCATGAAAAATAGTATGTGCATATATATGATCTGTATTTCACCCATGATGTGAATAATATCAATGGTATTATTTTTAATTAGATATTATATTTTATACCCTAGATTAAAAAATCCATCTATATAGTGTCTTGCACATCCATGATAATTGAAATGTGTATTGGTTTTGTATGCCTTAGGTAAAGGGATACTCACATTAATTTTTTTTGGGGGAATTATAGATATGAGAATGTTATTAAGTTTCTACTATATCATTATATTAGAAGGTTGTAAGAATTTTGAATAGTGCCTCTTTATGTGACCTTATTTAATGTGATGGGTATTTGAATGCACAAAGGCACAATATTATAAGGTTTCATTATGTGACAGACATGAATACCATTATCCATCATATGAAATGTTTAAACCCATATGTAGTGTAGATAGTATTCCTTCCATAGAATCTATCCAAGGAAGTCCCAAAAGTTAGCTATATTGTAAATGATTAGGTATGATCTAAAATCAAGTATATAGTTTTTCAGGTCACACAATTATATTTAATGATATGGTTTATTATGGTTCATCATAGATCATTTTTATAAATTAATTTATCTTATAAATTAAATTTGTATTAATTATTAAATAATTTAATAATTGAATGATGCACATATTTATTTGTGAATTATTTTCAATAGCATCTGAATGACTAATGTTTTTGATATATTATATTAGATGTATAATGGTACATATTATTTGATTACAAGTTAAGTATATTTTTGTAGAGAATATACATTATCATTAGGAACATCAAGGATCTCTTGGACATCTTGTCATGCCTTAAGTAAATGTGTGTAAATATGCACTTTTGACCTTTCCATTTGAAAATTACCTTGTGGGTCATTTATGTAACCAAGTATTCTTTTTCCTTTATGAATAGATATATTAATAGCTTAAATAATTTTTTGTGCATGTTTATATATTATATGTCCCTTATATCCAAACATTTTGAAAAAAAAATCAAAACCTTATTGTTTCAAATGAGTAAGTGTAAGTAAAATATTATGCTTGATGAGAGGTATGCTGATTTTATTTATATCATGATCTATATATTTTGGAAAAAAATGTTAACTATCTTAACCATTGGTAAATACATTATCTCTTATGCTAACACCTTAATTTGAAAATAAAAAAATTATTTGCATCAAGGATCATGCTTTAGGCATGGGTAATGGTGAAGAATGAGAAAAATTCATAGACCATCCAGGATAGGGGTGACTATAGAAATATTATTATTATCACTATCCATATCACTTGGCATCATATATAATTTAATAATAATAAGAAACAAAAGAGCCAATCCTATACTGAGTATGAGGGAAAGCATGGAAAAATAAAGTTATAAGGATACAAAACATAGAATAAAAAATCAAATATAGGGAGGGTGAATATAATATCAGCATTAAAAAATATATAAAAACCTATAATGGTAAAATAAACCCTAAGGTAAACCTAGGGGTTTAAAATGATCTATACAATATTTAGGTTCATCAGATTATTTTATCTTATTTTTGGGTCAATATGGTTACTAATAATAACTAGATATAACTATTGGAAAATAATATAGTCTATAATGATATATTCATATATGTGATATGAAATATTAAAAAAGGATGAGATACATCAAGTTTTATTACTTTGTAGAGGATTGTGACTATAGGTAATTGGCAGGAAAGGTTACCAGAGAAACTACATGTCATTTAGATAAAGTTATAGATCTATGCGCATTCTTAGACAATATCAACAGCCCCAATTAAGAATAATTATATAATATTTTACATATTATAAGGTTTTTTCCATGTGTGATTTTCTCTATATTTTAGTAAAATAAGATGCACTTGTTTCTCTTTTAGATCTATATGCAATATCAAGGTATGATTATGTGTATGACTCACATAATTATTTATCCTTCACCTATAACCCTAGGTCCACCTATATGTAATATTTATGTGCCTATATATTGATAAAAATGAGGGTTGGGTGCTACGTACATACCTAATACTCCAATGAGTGGATCAAACCATAATTAGTTTTCCCTATTAGGTTATTATACACATTTTATTTTCCAAATGAAGGAAACCTATGAAACTTTGTAACTAATAGTTGGAATATGGAAATCCTTGATAAAATATTATAATGTATAATAATTGGTAAATATACACACCTAGTGATTGAATGGAAAATTTGGATAAACATGGCACTATTCTTATATGTGTAGTAACTTGTATATGTGTTATTGGTAAGTGTTATATAATTATCAAGTATATACCATTTTTTATTTATAGGATACTATTTGGGATAATTTATCACACCATAGACATGATAGACATATGGGATAACCCATATGAATAATTATAATTTCAAATATAACCATTTTTTGACATGGATTAGAATTTTTAGATTTAAACAAAAATGTATTGAATGTATGTTATGAATACAATGTTAACTATCAGAAGGGAGGAACACTGACCTGATGTGATAGAGATTTATACGTAGGATCGATAGCTAGTTTGGAAAAAAATATGGCTTTCATATTGATTATTACTTAGAAAATTATAAATTTAAGGTCCATAATAAGCACTTTTATGTGATATAATGGTGAATAATATTATAAATTGTGTGCACAAGCCATGTAGGGTAAAGGTAATAATTTTTTTCCAATGTCAAATATATGTTGACAAATTTTAGTATTTGCATTTGCATCTCATATGTTTATACTAATTTTTGTGCTTTTAGATTCTCTTTATACAATTGTATTTTTTCCTATTGGTATTTAGTTTGTAATATATATGGTAATAAGTTGGGGAACACAACTAATCCCTCCTCACAATGTTACTCCTATATTTTACTCCAACCTTAGATAATTATTTTTTTAGAAAGATAGGGAATGGTAGAAAGTGGTGTACTTTTACTATAAGAAGTTATTTTATCTTGTGAAAAAACTATTTTAGTCTATCCACATGTTTTTCCTCCACATTTTACCCTCTCTTATGATGAAAGTCTCAAACCTATCTGTCATTGTATTGTCTACCTTTACAATTTTTTTGAAATTAGGGAAATGCACTCATTCTCATGTGCATTTAATTTTTCCTATTTTCCATATCATTTTTGGTATTCTAAGTTTATTTTAATATTTTACTCTTTTATAAGGTGAAATTCTATAAAATTTTAACCTTTTGGTACCTAGGTTCTCTTTATTAGTGGATATATGTAATGTGTCTTGTGTTATCTATCTTAACAAACCATTAGTGGACTTTCAAATATATATGGAGGAAGAAAATAAAATAAATAAAAATAAAAGAGAACATATATCAAATAAACATAATAATAATAATAATAATAATAATAATAATAATAATAATAATAATAATAATAATAATAATAATAATAATAATAATAATAATAATGAAATTTTGAAAGGGAAAATATATTTAAAAATTTAAAATCGCACCAAAATACATGATCATATCATTGGCAAACCACTTATGTTATTTCAATCTATAACTCCATAGTTAAATGCATGATGGATTTAATATACATTGGAGTGTATTAGGATAATAAACTTGGTTATTTAGTGTCACCCACTTTCTCATCAAGTACTTGTTGATGTTTAAATTTTTTTGATCAATGCACTTATTATTAAATCATAACATAGGATATTTCCTCATCCTGGTATCACTCTTTATAGATAACCTCAATAGATAGTTGGTTTTAATTCCCATTCAAATACGTAAAATGAAAATATTATTAGGAAATGGAAAGAGAGATGGAATAAAAATGGAAATGATGCACTAGAATGGAAGTGGGTTGGTTCCTTCTCACCATAAGCACATAACTATGTAACATGAAGTAAGGAAAATAAACACACACACAAAAAAGAGGTGGGGACTAATCTAAACTTCATCATGGATTAGTGGAAACTAGACAATAATAAGAGGGTAGAAATATAAGATCCATGGGTGATTTAATTGGTTTCAATAAATACCCATAGAATATGTTCCATTAAAAATTGAAGTTTGAAATAAATAGAACATACACATTATAGATAATTTATAAATTTAACTATATAATTTAGAGATTTAGAAAATTGATGGAAGAAAATATCTATTTAAATGAGAAAAATTACATATAGAGGAGAAGAAAAAGAGGTATAATAATTTAATTTATGTATGTCCATGTGTTAAAGTATAATATAAATCAATTATTTATGGGTATTTTCTTATTTATTGTCTTTAAAAATCATGGCCATGCTTTCACATGCTTTGTAATTTTTTAGCCATGTTTTCATTAGACACTTTCATTAAATTTTGGCTTGATTCATATTGAAAAAATTATGGTCTCTAAGGTTATTTATTATGGATACTATTTTTATCTTAGCTTGTCACTCTTTTGTATTTTTTGCTCTCATAAAAATAAAATATTTTGATTCTTTTATGATTCTCTAGCTCTCCCTTTGCTAGTTTCTTTTTTATACATGGTATTTTTAATGTATCTTTTTAGAATTTTTTAAAAATAATTTTATTTTATTATATACATATGAATCTTGATATTGTATGACTATTTATTGGAATGAAATTAAGATAAGAAAAATAAAGCTTGGTGTAGAAATTTTAAATAACATTTAATCCTTGTAGTTGACTAATGGCTCCAATGGGGTCTTGAGGAGTGGATAAGAACTAGTAAAAAGGTATGATAATTTATATTTTAATATATATAACCTTCACTAGATTATATTTATATTTAAATACTTATCTCAATCTCAATTTTGTTGGGTTAGGTTCTCTAGGACCATTGATGTCAACAATTGTTGATCTTACCAGATTAGTTGAAGTGTGTTATTTCTAGTAAAATTTGTGTTTTTCCTTGGTGATATGTATTTTACCTTAATTTAATATTCTCACCTTCATATACATATTGTTTCCAAATATCTCATCTTTTGTCTCCTATTTTCCATCTCCTTTTAGACATGTTAGAATTTTTATATGTACTACTATTTAGTGGTTTCCCCTTTTGCAAATGGCATTTTTTAAAAGAATTGTAGTATATGAGTTCTTGTGACATTCTATATTGGTAATTTAATTATTATTAAAGGATTAATATTATTTATGTTTGGAACATTTTTTTTATTCTCTTGTTTAAGAGTCATATGAAGCTAATTTAGCCCTCCCTTTAAAGATATTCAATCTTTTTTCTACCTCTTATGCTTTATTTTATTTAGTACCATATTTGTTCTCATATAATATAAACCTAATTTATAATTTGACTTATTTATATCTATCCTTTTTATATTTTGTTTCTTTCCTTGTTCTTATAGATTTAATTTAGCCTTTACCTCTTCCAAATCTAGATTCCTTTATGTTTACCATATTTTTAGAGAATTTCACATAATTTCATTATTAGACTCACATGTGTATGTTCACTTTTATTTTATCCCTTATATACATATATAATTAGTACTACCATATTATAGATGCACCACAATCAACACTAATGTATTTTCCTGCATCATTTTAGCTAAAAAGTAATTAAAAACATGTTTTTGTTATTTCTAATTATTTCATTTATCAACATTTGTTACAAATATTTCAATCATATTTTATGTTTTTATGTTTATTTATAAATTAACCATACCATTTTACTCTATTTTGGTAGATGATAATATTTTTTTAGGTCATATGTATAAACCTATATTTCTTAGTTTCTGATGATCTTTATTGTTTCTAGTAATTTGTGATATATTATTTTGTGATCACATTTCATACCTATTTTCTCTCATTCTCAATTTATTTTAGGAATCTACCTTCCTTTGTTTCTCTTTTTCTTTTTTCTTCCTCTTTTTCATAGTTCTATTCTTATTTTTGATGAACTCAACCATGTAGAGTTAGTCTTATATTATTACATGTATTTTTTAATATATTAGCCATGGATAAAACATTAATTTTATTACATGTGCTCACTTCTAAAATATGTCATCCCCAGTTGATATATTTGTGTGCCTTTTATACTATAATTATCTTAGCTGACACAATATTGTTTCTTCTCCATTTCTTTATATTGTATCGATCTAGATAAATTCCTTTAGCATATTTTATAAGTATATTTTTTTATTTTTAATGGTATATTTAGGGTTATAAAATTTCATTTTCATATAATTAAAACATATTTTGTATCTTTCTAGACATTAATACCTCACTTTAGTAGAATAAGATGAAATAAGTTATATGAGCTTATACTTGTAGATATATGTTTTCATAAATTATTTATAATATTAATAATATGATATGAATCAATGAGTCACACATACCCTTTGTATTCCATAAATAAAAATACTTAGGTATTCCTATTTTAATATTGATTATCACCTAAAACATCTCTCATAGGTTTCTACTAGAGCTAAAGGGGAGACTGATGGGCCAACAAGTCAACCCAAGTTAAGTATCCATATTCCTTATTTTTTCTTTTATATATATATATATATATGCACATGATAGAGTATTAAGTTATTTTATTCCCATGATTAGGTTATATTATGTTATATTTTCATTTGATTACAACATTAGTTAGATACCGTTTCGTTGAAATCCTTAGTTTAGATACTTCTTGGTTATGACCTAATGGAATTTATATCTCTATAGATTACATATTTTACATCTTTGTTATAGGTTTTATTTGGTTTTTAGTTTATTTAATAGTATTCCAAATTATATCCTTCATTCCTCATTTTAAAAATAACTCTTTTTTATAACCATGCTCTATTAGGCATGGAATTTTTTATTTATGTTGAATCTAGTATTGTCTTATTCATTTTATTATATTTTATTATATTTATATTGTCAAACATATTCAACCTACATGAATTTTCATTTCCACTTTTAGCACTAGATAGATCCTATTTATTAAATATTATTTTATTTAATTAATTTTTCCTAGTGCCCCTTTTTATAATAGTTGATGAATTATATAAACACATGTACCCTTAAGTGTAAACTAAGATATAATAAGATAATATACCAATACAATATTAATTTTAGGATTAAATCAATCCAAGGTTTATTTATAAACTAAATAAGATATGTGTAACAAAGTGATCAAATAAAGTACAATGTTACTAAGTGGTAACCATTAGGTATCTAAAATAAGGGTTAAAGGGTGTCCTTATATTATAACCATAAGTTTTGAATAATGAAATAAAACATAAAAGGATAATAATATAATAAAACATGTAACATAATAAAAGCATGTAAGATATGCTAGGTTGTGGAGCTAAAAGCTTCACTGATGCAAACATGGAGGAGGTTGCTGAGTTACAGAGCAACCGATGTTAGTCTGATCAGCTGACGTAGATCATATACAGTGATAAGAGAAACTGATGTTGGTCAGGGATCGACTGGCGTCAATCATCTCCAGGAAGATAGGGACCGATGTCGGTCACCTGTGTAGTTCTAGAACTACTTGTTCATGGATAGTTAGTTAATGAACCAGTTGTTTGCATGTCAAAGGCCAATTTTAAACTTGAGCTGTGGATTTAATTATTGTTTGAATTAGATCTATATAATAGACTCATGGGCTATATTGTAATGTGTGCTAGTAGATTTGAGCAGGCTAGCTCCTTCTGTGTGTGAAGAGAGCAAGGGGTGTTCCTCTTAGTTCCATAGCAGTGCCAAGTGTGGGTGCTAGTTTGGAGAATCAAAAGGGTTATTTAGGTGTGTAGGATCTTGGTTGATAGGTGTGCAAGGCCACGTTTGGAGATCTACATGGTGTGTATGTGTGAGGTCAAAGGAGATCTGCAGGTGACAATAGGATCAAAGGTGATAGCAACACATCAGAGAACAAATAGAGGAAGGCAAGGTAGATCCTTCCATGTATGTAAGAATAGGTTTATTTTCAGGTTGTTGCAAGATCAAGGAGAAGTTCTACATGGTAAGTAAGATCATTTGAGTTGTAGGTTGTTGTAAGTTCATGGGAGATCTACTTGAATTACTTTGAGTACTTGTGTACTGGTAGTGTTGAGACTGACTGGTTGGAGGTGAACACCAACTCTATGTTTGAGTTGTGTGTTAGGACCGTAAGAGAAAGAGTGAGCTCTTGAAGAGATTTACTACTTATGCCCTAGAGGTGTGGGAGCCCTAGAGGTGTGTAAGGAAGAAGACTATGGCATCTTCTTTGTTATATTTCCTTTTGGAAGAGTATTAATACAATTGGGTATTTTCTCTCATATTCTATGTTGTTTCTAATTCTGGTTACTTATTGCTTCTGGTTAATTTCACATATTTAGTTGCTTGGTAATCAATGGTGCTTCCTAGATCCTAACAGTGGAGTTAGAGCATGTTTGTTGTTCTAGATTCCTGACAAGATAAAAACATACTAATATAATATATTATCTACCAAAGTAATAAAATAAAGAGTATAGGGGTAGTAATAAATACCTTAGGTTCACATGTCAATATATCAATCTCCTTATTATCTCAAATGAACTTTGTGAGATACGGTTATAGGTAAAATAAAGATGGAAATAATAATATCTAGTAATTAGTTTTGGATTCCAAAGACTCTATTTACCTTGATGGTTTAGATTCTCTTCTTGAAATATTTAATTCATTATATAAATTAGTCTTCCTCAAGTATAAGTTCCTTATTTATAATTTTGTTATTATTAATAATGTATATTTTAATGCACTATAAAAGTGGATTAAATTTATTAAAGTATGGATGGTAACTATCATAGGATAAATAAATTAATGACATAGAATGAATGAAATTATCTATAACTGTCTTAAGGGAAAATCTCACAAAATACCAAGGACTGACCTAGAAATATCTTAGTATAATCTTTAGGATGTACATTCATGGAGATTGATCTAATAATAAATATTTAAAGTTAATTTTTTTAAAAAATAAAATAAGGTGTATATATATGTCCCACCCAAAACTCATCAAATGTTAGAATAGTGTAACTAAAACTTTTCATTTGAGAAAAGTACATAATACCATAGTATAAAATAAATAGCAATAATAAATGATGTTAAATAAATGAAATAATTGAAAATAACATATAATTACCATTAATTACCTTTCACATAAAATGTAATCCATGTAAATACCTTATTTTTTATCATGGTGGGTATATAAATTTATTATGGTAGCCCTAACAATAAAATACCACATGGAGACAATAAATACAATAACATACAAATGAATCTATAGATGGAATTATATGAGGATATCATGTAAAATAGGATTTTTTTTTTAATATCCACAAAGGTAAAGGATATACTAAGTTTATAATAACCAATAAGAGAGAAATAGTATAAGGTTTATGATGGATAATAGGAAATAAATAAAATGAGGGATATTTGTAAACAAGTTTTTTCCATCGAGGTGAGAAAAAGGAATTAATAAAAAGAGGTACACACCAAGGTGAAAACATGGTATTTAAAATAATCAAGAAGCTCCAATTAATTTTTAAATACTAAGATATGTCAACATAAAAAGGTGTATGAACCTTTCCTAATAATATTAAATATTGGGATATCTAATGAAATATATAAATAATCTCATGAAGTATATGCAAGAAATGTAAAGGTTCATACCTTCTCACTACATGTTTCATGATCTTCGTGACTTTGAAAAGGTCATAATAAAATTATATGATTGATTACTTGTGTGAAATGATATGTGGCACTAATTATAGATATGAGGCAACTTATCTTGATATAATAACCTAATACACTCTAATAGACCTTGGGCTTTACTCTTAGGAAAAATTAGACTTTGATTTTCCCCTCATATAGGGAAATGATAATAATTTTATCACATTTTTGGGGTGTGATTTGATTTATGATATTTTATTTTTCATTTTCAATTTTTCTTTTGATTTTTTACAGTGATATTATAAATTTTTTGTACTTTTCTAATTTACTACACCATAAAAATTCATAAAAACATTAATGGGATTTTTAGGTGATGAAAACATATGATATTAAGAGAGGATATAATGATAAATTTTCATAATTTCATTGGGAAATAACAAATGAGGATGAGCTCATTTGGGCTGAGACTTTAATGGTCAATTTGTAGCTAAATCAGGCTATCTTGTGGCTATGAAAGCTATTCTTGATGGATTTCCTTGAGATAATTTATGGAATAAAAATATTATTCATAAATTTAAAATTTTATTTTGGTTTTAAATATAAAATAAAATTCTCACTGTAGATAATCTCTAGAAAATGGGGTCATTTACTCCCAACCACTATGTTTTTATGAAAATGATATTGAATATATCTCTCATTTTGTGTTGGATTGCCTCTTTACCTTTAAAATCTTTGAGAAGGTTTTTAATAAGTTTGGGGTAGACTAGGTATTACCACCTTCTCTCTCAAAACTCTAAACTCAATGGAATTCTCCCTAATCTAGCAAAATTTTGAAAATGCTTTGGTCTATGGCTTTTCTAGATATTTTCTAGGGAGTTTGGAAATAGAGAAATTCTAAAAATATTAAAGGTGTTGAGTAAATTTGATATTATTTATCTTAAAATAATTAATTTCTTAAAGGATAACTTGGCCATTTATAAAATAGTGTAAATTTTTTAATATTAATGAGTTTGAATCTACTATAGCTACAACCTAGTAAATCAATGTGACTACTAGTGAATCACTGGATCATAAAGGCATGTTATAATATGATTAAATGGATTTTACCCTATCCTAGATGGGTCAAATTGAATATTTATGTATCATCTAAAGGAAATATAGCATTATTAGGTAGCGGATGGATTCTAAGAAATGACAAGGGTAATATCATTATTTACTTTACTAGAAATCTTTGAGTCTAAACCAACCACCTTATATAAGTTTCAAATACTCTATGTAGGATCAAAATTGATAAGGAGGTGGGGTCTAAATACATTTACATTGAAGGTGATTCTAAAAATATTACTAATTCTATTCTTGGAAATAATTATCCAACTTGGATAATGTTAATATCACCTATGAGGTACATGATATTATGGGAAACTTCCAACAAACTTATGTTATGCATACTTTCAGGGAGGGTAATAAGTCTATAAACTAGTTCACCAATATTGGAACCCTATTTAAGGAGAAAAATCAATGTTTTAAGGATTATAATTTACCTTATTAGGTATTCAAAATAATTAAAGATGATAAATAAATAATTTGATTTAAAATAGGATGGGAGATTTGACCTTAACATGTTGAATGCTCCTTGACATGTGGACCTTTTTTTAACAAAAAAACAAAATTTTCATAATGTTTATTTCATGTTTAAGGTGTTTAATTATAATTATAATTTCATGATTAATATAAATCAATTTAATTATTTTAAGTTGTTAAATCAACATTTTGATTTTGGTAGCAACAACATTAATGATTATGTGAAGTCATTTTGGTGCATATGAATTAATAGAATATCATGGTGGTGTATCTTGAAGCACCATTCAAATATCTAAAAGTATGGAATTATTGTAAGGGAGAGTGATGTTTTCTTTATTATTTTATTTTGTATCAATTATGCCAAGGAAATTGATCATAATTATTAGATTAGAAATAATGACTGCATTGATGTTTTTTTATTTGTACAATTACCATAATAGGAGGTGACCTCTACCAAACTAAACCATTTATGGTGGATCCTATGAATAAAAAGTTGTTTAGAGGATTTTGGAAGATGGGGGACTTAAATAATTATATGGAGATAATATGGGGTACTAACACCCACATTTACCTATATGTTATGAGTGTTTGAAATGGTTGCCTAGTAATGATGGAGGACGTTAAAATTATTTTCACTAAATAGATCATCATCCAGGTCATGTTTATGAATTTTAATGGGATAAATATATATAGGAATATAAAATTAAGGGATTAGGAAATTAAATACTTCCATATGCTTGCATAGGTACCTATGCCATATGAAGGGGTTATTTTTGAGAATAAATGCCTAATCCATAACTTGAAGTAGTTCAAAAAATTATGAAGTATGTAGATGGAAGGTATAGAGCTATGTTTTATTGTCACTTTTTTCTTTTCAATTAATTTTTACACAAAAATTTCATTTCCATTTTATTTTACCTACTAATGTCCTTGGATCACTTTGTTAAGGAAATGAACCTTGGAAATGACCCTCTTCCCTATCATCAAGCCCTCATAATGCATTTTTATGATTATGAAAAATAACTTGGCATTAATCCATCCTCTAATATCAAACTAATTAAACCCTAATGTGTGCTAAAATATTACTCTAAGGGTAATGGAAAAAATCCTTATATCAAAATCATTTCCATCAAGATCCTGATTAAATCCCTTATTTCTACTCCATCCAAATCTTATGTTAAGAAAACCAAAAAAATTGTTGTGTTAGACCGTAATGATGATGAAGACAAGGTGGAGGATTTAGAGGAGGAATAAAAGGATTTTTGGTTATCATTTCAAACTCCCAAAGAGGATATTGATTTCATTGTCAAGATTACTGATTTGAATAAAAATTGTGTGCATGTGAAAGAGCATAGTAGGGGTAAAATGAATATGGGAGATGATGATGTTATTTTGGCTACCAATTTTTAGGACAAAATCAATTCCTTGATGGAGGATGTATATTTCCATAAAATTTTATTGACTTGTATTTTTATAGATAAGATGAACAACATTATGGATGTTGGTGCTCTTATTTATCAACATCAAAAATAATGAAGGGAAGGGTTTGATATTTCATGAACTAGAAACTAGGGTGGAAAGGATGAAGAGTGAAAAAAATATTATGGAGAGTTATATTAATCGACTATTACATATTGCTAATATGACAACAAATAATTATATCTTTAACATTAATGTGCTTAGGTAAATTATCAAACCTAGAAAAGACCAATATATTGGGGTCTATTTGTATAAGATAAATAGAGGTGATATTAAAGTAAAGGATGTGGACACTAACAACAAGATAATGGATGATATAGATATCATCCTCATTAACCTAGTTAAGGAATGAAATCATGTAGTTAAGGACATAAATACATAAACTCAATAGTTTTGTGTTATTTCTAGGTTGTGTATTTACTTTTTCTTTGTTGCTTATTTTTTTTTCAATACACTTCCTTTATGTTGTATTAATGTTAACCAGTGTGTTTTTTCCTCTCTTAAATATAGGGCATCTCTTTTGTAATTGGGAGGGACCTATTCATAACCTATACCTTTACATTAATAAAAAAATATAAACACATGAGATTATACCTATCTACTAAACAAGAGAACATAGAAACCAACATGATTATATACTCTTATTATTTCACCTTAAAAATAGTTTTATCTTAACCAAACCTTGTTGTTCCCAATGGAGATTAATGTAAGGGAAAAATAGAGACAAACATAACAAAATAAATTTAGACTTCCATCAAAAGAGAGATGAAAATATGGATGAGAGACATGTAGATATAATGTATTAGTTGTGCCATAGAAAATATAGCATAATTTTATATTTAAAAAAACAACAATATTTACCATTTACTTATATTTCAAAGAAAACACTTATTTATGGTGGAGTTGGAGAAAAAAAGTAGGTAACAAAGGAAGTGGGAGAATATGAGGAATTCCTAGTTTTACTCCCTAAGGTCTTACATTGTAACTCCAAAAAAAATATAAGACTTATAATTATGTAACATAAATCTATGATATGTGAAAATATCAAGGAACATGAAAGCACAAGGAAGTAGTATTAATAATAAGTAAGATAAAAGACATGAAAATAATAGGGGAGAGTCAAGAGGCATAAAAATGAAAGAAATAAAATATTTAAAAAGGTAAAAATAAAGTAACAAGGAGCTCAAAGGTTAAATTAAGTAGGTTAAAAATACATGAGAGATCATCAATTTCAAGGAATCCCATTGGCATAATCCCAGTGAGTAGTATTTATGAGGAATCCTTAGTTGGATTCCCTAGGGTCTTATAATTCAATTCAAAAAATCAATTTAAAGAATAAAAAATATTGGATAATCAATGAGGTGAAATATATGGAAATAGGGATATTAGGGGAGTAAAGATAGGAAGATCTGGTCTCTATATGCAATAATAAAATAGGTGAGGTAGGTAGGATCCAAGTGGATAAAAATTTGAGAAGTAACCTAGCGATAAGATAAAGTCATAAAATACACTAAGAAGAAACATAAGAGCGTTATGGTAAACCTAAAAAGAGTGTTAACATGAAATAGTAAATATACTAAATGTCAAGCTAAGAAAAATAAATTAAACATGTAAAATTGGAAAATTATAAATAACATACCTCAAGCATAATACTTTATCAAGAAATGAACATTTATAAGATCCTTGAAAATGTGTCCTTTATTAATTTTTAATTGATAAGTTCTTAGTTGAAGGATGTATTTTTTGATATAAAGATCCTATCAATTTTATGAATATTTATCCTCTTCATTATGGGTGTAATCTAATTTAACATGAAATGTTTGACATCATTTTTTTTGAATTTAAACTTATTTTTGTGTTTCTTAAAGTTTTGAATTTGGTATTATTGGTTGTTTTCTATATACTTAATATGTATCTCATCAAGAAATTTTAAAACAATGAAATAACATTTCACATATCTATTCATTGGGAATTATAACATAACAATAAATTTTCAACAAAGGTAACTCCACTTTAAGTGGTAAGACAATTTTATAGTCATAGACTAGAGAGAATGGGGTTACCCAAATGAAAATATTAATGTTGTTTAAATAGGCCTAATGTCATGATAAATATTTAGATTCCACTCAATGTGGGAATATTAAATTTTATTTTGTAATTTTAATCTTAGTATTTTCACTTATAATGATACGATATAGTAAATTTTGTGTAACTTTGAATTTGGTATAAAGTTTATTCATATACATATTTTATAAATTTTCAAAAATTTCAAATTTGATGGTATGGATAACTCAAAATTAATATAAAATTTGATTTAATATAAATTTTGAATCATAAATCTAGGAACATTAGCAAGGGGCACAACTTCAACTAAATTATTAAAGTACCCAATGATGGTAATGATTCAAGTATAAAAATATTTTTATTTACATATAATATTTATGATATATGATCCCCACATGATAAATGGTCATGATATATCAAGTTTTTGATGCTTGAATGGATGATAAAGGATCAGATCATCATGTTTCCAAGGATTACACTTCTTGACAAAGGTGGCACTATCTTTTTCAAGCATTGGCCAATGGTAACCCATATGTAGGAATTTGTAGGATTTTAAATTATTTTTGAAATTAAATCTAAAAATTCCCCTATGTTTCTTCTCAAGAATATATTTTTTTATGAATTTTAGTATTTTCGTGATAGTTATTTTTGAGAGGGTATGTTCAGTTTTATATAAATTGGATGATGTCTTAATACCAACAACCTTAATTTCAAAAAATGAATGAATACTCCTTAGGTGTTGATGTACATGGATATTTATAAATTTTAATAAGGAATTTATTATTAGGTAATGTTTTTTTTGTGGAATAGGGAGGTTGAGAAGGAAAGAGAATCAACTGTAGACTTTTTCTCTCATATGAATGCCTTAATAGTGAAATATGTTTTAGAAAAGTTTTCTTGTTTAGCTCATGTGCCTAGTCATGAACTTAGAAATTAATACAAGTTAGTTATATCCTTGATCAATCTAGGAACAAGCATATTAACTATCTATTGTACATAACATATAAATGCAATACTATGCTAGCATCAACTTCACACAAGGCATAAACCTTGTGCATTCACCCTAAGCATAGTAGTAAAGGAAATGGGGCCCATGTTGGGATAGTTGAAACATGTCACCATCATAGTCTCAATGAGACTTAGTCATTTATGAATTAGGATTAGGAAGCCTATCAACACGTGCCATCTTGGATAAGTTCAGGAGGTGCAATCATATTCAAGGGAACAAGTCTTTGGCATAAATTCATGTAGGTATATCTCTTAATGATGCAAGCCATGGGGATAATGAGTTAAGGGTCATTTAGGTGCTTAACTGAGTCAAGGGAATAGATTATACTCAAGTGTTCATTCTTCAAGTTAGCACTCTAAGCACAAGTATAAGGGCCTTAGTGCATGCCAATTTCAACACTTGTGGGTTTTCCATGTGTACCAAAGTCTCTATATGACATAACAACACCACTAGTGACATGGAATAGACATTTAAGTCACAATACCTTCAACAAAATGGAAACTATATCATTATTCACATAGAACTTAAGTCATAAACATACAAAAGTGCTAAACTATATGAAAAGAATCAACAAGTAGATATGCAACACCATTTCTATTAACTTTAAAGTTAATAAACACAATTAAAATTTTGTATAAAAAAGATCACATGCTCATATAAGTTCTAATACAAGCCCAGTGGTTCACAGGTGAGCTTGGGTGATATATGGTGATTCTTCAAGGTATTCATGCTAGGTTTAATCCAAAATGCATGTATAATCCTAAAACTAATCCTAAAAAGCTTCATTACATTAATGTCACCTCCTATTTCTTTAGGTTCAATCTCATTTTTATAGTTAAAGGGGCATCTTATTTCTAGGTCAGATGGGTGCATGCTAGGTGTTGATCTATCATTAGGGGTCGTTATGTCACCAAATATACTACTCTAACACCACATTCTCTAATTAACACATATAATGACTCAAAGGTATGTCCCAATAAATCTAGGTGTTAATCAACTGCCATCCATTTGGCATTTCTTCTAGCTATAATTAATGGTTTCAAAAGAGAAATCATTTACAATTACTATCACACTCCAAGATGTGTTGAGTTTTCATGGTCCACTAGGTATGACAAAAATGGTCCCAACATTACCCCATACAAAATTGCTATTCTTCCCTTAGAATAGTATTTCAACACCTTTACTACACCAAATATGGGTACACTCTATTTTATCTCTACCTTGAAGTTATTGAAGCCCTGGATGGCAAGCTTGATCTCTTCTATGGCATTGTCTACTTTTGTCAATGTGGCCTCTAGTGTGGGTACATCCATGCTCTCCATATATTTTTGGAAGGATTATAGTCCTTCCTTAGCTCTCCTCACCTCATCATCTAAAATTTCCCCTTTCTCACTTTCCTTTATTTCAAAGGCACAGAAGAGCGCGCTTAGGTCTTGCTCATGGGTTTTCAACTTGGCACTTAAAGTGTTGACCTACATAATAACTTGTGAACACTTAATGCTACCCATAGTGAAAACATGCTTCATCAGAGCATCCTTTCCTTCTTTCACCTTTTGAAAGCACACATTTATGACTAACACTTGAGTGATGATGTTGTAAGAATATAGTGTCTATTTATTCTACACCCTCTTCCAGTTTAGTAAAAAGGTCCTCCACCATATTAAACTTTTTGTTTATCTCTCTTTTTATAGATTCACATGGGTCTTCTTGTTCCTATAGCATTGAATTCATCTGGGAGAGCATTTATTTTACTATCTTTAAAAATGTATCAGCCTCTTTCATTTTTGAAGTATCCACATGATCTAAAAGGGATGGCTCTACCTATTCAACATGCTCAAATAACTATTGGAGTTTGAGCTTCATAGCCTTCAATTATTCCTCTACCTCTTACACAATATATTTCTACTTGTTGGTGTGAACATCACTGATGATGTTCTTGCATGATACTAATGAGGCCATCTTGAGGAGTGAAATTTCTAACCTTATGGGGTTCATATCCCTAGGATTTACAAGCTGGTATTCATGCCCCTCTTCTTGTTTGTTAGTGCTTTGGATTGCCCTTTTCAGGACCTCAAACTAACACTCATCCATGTATAAATTGAGGTCCCAAGAAACTTGATGGCACATTGGGGTCATGGAGATTTTGGGGTGCATGTAATCCAACATGTATAAGTCATCATCTTCAATGAACTCCCCCTATGATTTCTCCCTATAACTAAACTGATACTCCTCTTCTTTGGCTATCTCCTTCTCTTCACTGTTAGCACTAGTGCTTTCTCCAATGCTTTCTTCTTCTCCTTCTTATTCTTCTTCATCTAGGGATTATTTATAAAAAAAAATCCCTAGGTCCATCTCATCTCTTTCCTTGATGTTAGTTTCACCATCTTGTTTTTGGAGGGGTTCTTCCTCAAACTTTCCCCCTTGTCTATTTCTTCTTCTCATTATGTTTCTTTGTCATGGACCTTCTAAAAACCATCCTTTCTTTCCTCTTACCCTAATGGGGTATATAATACCTTCTCCTTTTATTATTTTTAGGCACCAACATTACCTACCTTATCTTTAGGTGCCCTTTCAAAACTAGGGCATGCTTGTTGTTTAGCTTCCTCTACCTCACTAGAGTGGGTGCTAGGTGCCTTTTAAGTTGCCTTCTCCTTTCTAGGTTTTAAATGAATGATAAATTTTTCCTCTCTCTATTTATTCATTAAGACCCTTTCTACTTGGGCCACCTTTTATTTTATTTCTTTCCTTTTGACCTTTTCTTCCTCAACCCTTTTCTTCTCACCTTTCCTTTTGACCTTTTCTTCCTCAACCCTTTTCTTCTCACCTTTCCTTTTCTTGGCCTATGCCTTAAATTTCTTTACTTTTTCCTTTATCTCATCGACCTCCATTTAATCAATTTAAGATTGGGTCATGCCCTTGGCCATCATGGCCTCTTGTTTGTGGTGAAACTCTATCATCACATTGATGTGCTCTTGGTCGAAGTCCATGTCCTCCCATTTGCGCTTTAACTCTTCTTTAATTGGTGCACCTGAGGGTATTGCTTCTTCATGTACTTTTACCTCATCAAGATTTTCACTTATTTCTCATTTCTTCCTCCCTTTCATCTCCCATGCCTTGTGATTCTCCACTTTTTTCTCTAATCTTTAGCCTTAACCATCTCATGTCTTCTTTTGACATCCTGACCTTTGTCATTTCTTCTCTTTATTCCTTCAGCTCCTACACCTTCTACATGTCATCTTCACTAAGGCCAAGTTTCTTGCCTCTCCACATCTTCATTTCCAATTTATTCTAAGGGAATAGAGAGGGGGTCCATTCACTTGAAAAAGAGTAATCTTCCTTGGGCATGATGTATATGACCCTCCAAACTATTTATTTTTCCATATCCTCTTCCTCCTTTATGTTAGATAATATTGTCTTGGGTGCCACAAGAGGAACCTTCCCTTTCTTCTTCTATTTTGTCCTATGGTAATCCTTTGGAGAAAAAAATGCATATGCTTCTTTTCAGAGGATGAAGGATAGGTTTCTTCTTCTACGGAAATCTTGAGCCTTATTTTCTCCTCTATCTCTTCCAAAATATCCCCCCTCTTCTTCTTGGGATACTTCTTCTCTGATAGCATCTAAGATCCTTCATTGCCAATCTTGATTGGATGGTATTCATTTTGCTCAGTGTTGAGGCCCTTCTTTCATGGCTTTGTCTCATAGTATAGCCTATCAATATGGCCATGCATAGTTTCTTCATGAAGGGGATGGATATCTGGGAAATCCAATTTATTCTCTTCATCCTCAATGGCTTTCCCATCTATGTGAGTGAACTAGAACCTCATTCTACACCTCTCCAAAACTAGTTCCTTTACTAAAAATGTCTAACTATTGTGCATTGGGGATCAGTGTAGCACATCCCTAAAGTACCTTGCCGAGAAGGCATAGGGAAGTTAAAGCCACCTTGACATGTTGCCATTAAATAAAAACAATCACACTAAAAAATAGTGTTACATTCTAGTAAAGGTTTCCATTTTAAACATATTTTAAGGGATCCCTTGAGGGATATGTGATTCTAGATTGAAGGCTTCTATGTACCTCTCACACCACCCCATGACACAAGTATTATATTTGGTTACTTAAGTATTTTTACTTTTATGTTGGGGAGTCATTATGCTCTAGATTGACCTAGAGGTTGTCATCATCCTTCATTGCCAACCTCTAAGGGAAAAATGGACATTTAGATGGGGATTCATCCTCATTCTCACTACTTCTACTCTCTATGCCACTATTTTTGTAGTGGCTACTTTAGGTGTTATACATGCCCATTTTGGGTATTATTGCACTATATTGGAGATAAATCCTTTCTATTTTTTAACCATCCTAAACATGTTAGTGTTGAAATGTGGTAAGTATGATTTACCAAAGCCTTAAATGGTGGTGGTACTTCTATAATAAAAAAACCTATGACTATTCCCTTGGCTCCTGAGCTTTCGTAACCTTCAATGGCAGTCAGGGTGTCAATCCACTTTTCCAACTATTTAGTTTTTGTCAAATTATTTATCCACACTTCTCTAAATCACTCTTACTATGAATGCAATCCTTCCTATAATGTAATCATTCACTCTTAGTGCCTAAAAGTTCTTATATTATCATAAGGTTTTCACACCTTAGCTCTCTAGTTTTTACATAGGATCACTCTTAGTCTTAAGTTAGTATAAACTTTGTAACCTAAGAAAGTATACCAATTGATAATTTATAACCTTTCCTTATCTACCATCACTAATATAGGTACTTTATAGTGTGGTGGTACCTCAATTTCTTAGAAAATGTAATTTTTTTCAAAAACCATGAAAATCCTTTGTCATCAATGCATTAATTGTATATTTTTTTACCTATGACACCACTTCATTGAATGCTATCTAATGATAATTTTATGAAGTAATGTTTAGTTCAAATGGTCAATTCTTACTCAAACTTGGGTGGATACCAACTATCTTAGATGATTATTCTCATGTGCTTGTTCACTTGGCATGATCTTCACCTTCCTTGTGGAAACCTGGGTGCAACACCTCACATATGCATGATATAGCCTCATTGGTTCTACTTTCTCTTCTAGTTGTGCTTCTATTTCAATCACACTTCTTTATTTTGGTCAGTTTCTTATGATTCATCTTGCCTTGGCCTATCCTACCCTATACAAATCCCTTATACTAACCCTCCAATAATTTATCTTCTCCTCTAATTATTTTATGCATGGTAAAACTATGCATCTTCACTTTATTTTGTGCACCCAAATTTGTTGAGAATCTTCACCATCTACTTTGGTCTCTTCCACATAATCAATTGATGTGCCTCTTTCTAATTGTGGCACAAAGGTTACCTTTGCACTTATGTACTTTGTCATTTTTTTCTCAAATATTTAAATTATAATAACTTTCCCATCCCTAAGAACTTAGGAATCTAGCCCTAGGTGATTGGGAAGTAAATGGGCTCAACTCACCTAACTAGTATTATGCATGGAAGTTCTAGAGTAGTTATTTATTAGACCCCCAAGAGCTATGAAATGTTCACCTTATGAACATAGATCTTCTATGTCTTTTACTTACATCTAGTAAGTTCCACGTGCTCACTAGTTAAATGTCTATCCTTATGCACTTAGAGGGCACAAGTGCTCAACTCAACCAATTAGAATTATGCATGAAAAGTTGGAGTAGTTAATTTTTAAGCTTAAAGGCACCAATGATTTGGACATTGTGCATGGGGTTATGTGCACTTCTCTTTTAAGTCTTATGGGTATCACACACCCACCACTTAGATGTCTATCCTCATGTGCTCAAAAGCACTAGGGCTTGACTCACCCAATTGGAATTATGTGTGAGAGGCTAGATAAACTCACTAGATCTAGGTTTGAATCAAAAACCCATAGCTTAGGTGTTATGTCTTCATTTTTGTAAGAAGCATAAGTGCTTGATTCACTTGGATAGAATTATGCATGAAGTACCAATAGATAAGTTATTACAACCACCATGCAGTTCTTATTGCCTCTTTACACTATACAAAGAACAAAAAAAAAAGAAAAAGAATAGTTTGGCTTACACCAACCTATACTCTAGTTCGCTCAACTTCAAACTGACTAGTGACCAAGAATTTGGTGTTCTTATGGTGTAAGTGTCATCCTTTTATCGATATGACTTTAATCAATTTCCATTGAAATACTTTGGGATCTTTTTGTCAGATAATATACACAAGTTGCATGAACTTATCTCTAATATGTTGGTGATGATGTAGGGACCCATCCAAATTATTTTCAATTTTCTTGGGTGCTTAAGGTAATTTGATTCATAGAGAACAAGTAAGGATGCTTTAGTTATCTCTTTGTATTTGATGTGCCTATCATGCCAAATCTTCTGGCATGCCTTTTTAATTTGCTAACTCCATTTTTCTTAGGCATGTTTTTCATCTAAGCACACTAACTCTTCCAACCTTAATCTCAGTGATTCTTGGTCATCTAAGCAACCAATCCATGTAATACATAAGGATAACACCATGAATTCCATGAGGAGAACCACTTTATTTCCAAACACTAGTTGAAATGTGTGGCTCTATTCTAGCACTTATATGTCGTATGGTATGCCCATAGTACCACTAAAATGTGATCATACTAATCCTTGAAACTAATGTTACATATCTTTATTAGTCATATTTCTAAGATTTTATTGAAGGCTTTAGCTATTCCTTTTGCCTATGGATGATATGGGGTGGTCTTATAGTGCACCACCATGTATTTAATTAAGAGGATGCACACCATTTCATTGATGAAATGAGTGTCTCTATCACTAATCAGACTTAATGAGTACCCATATAAACTTATTATGTTCTTCTAGATGAATCACATGGCTATCATGGCTGTATAGTCTTTTATAAGTGTAGCCTTAGCCCACTTAGTGAAATAGTTAATGGTTGCTAATATATACCTTATACTAATGCATTGTATTATGGGAGTTATTAGTCCAAAAAAATCAATGGTACATTTATCAAATGGTGCCTAGGCAAGAATGGGGATTGGAGGCATCTCATCCTAGTGGTTGGGCTTCTCAATGTGCTAACATATGTTTCATGCCTTGGTGTACTCCTTTGCATGTTGGAATAGGCTTGGCCACCATAATCCTAGTTGTAATATCTTGCACACCATTATGTCTCCAATGTAATGGGCTCCTATGATTCTTTCATGTAATTATCATAATATAGAGTCCTTTTCATATTTTGGAACACACTAGCACAAGACTTCATCTATACTTAGTTTGTAAAGATCCCAATCAATGAGATGGAAGGGGGTGGTGTGAATAACAAGTTATTTCTTCTCCTTATTTGACATGGTTTGGGGTGAAAACCTATACATTAGGAAAGTGGAAATATCTACCAGGTATTTAGGGATATGGTATATTCTATATAGTTATGTGTCTGACATGTCATCATTAACCAACACTACCACATTTCTAGAGTTTATGTGGGATAAATGGTCTGGCCCCAAGTTTTGATTTCCAATTTTAACAATAACATATAACTAAAAATCTTGGAATAGGACTATCCATCTATATATGTTATCATGTAAAATAGGCTTGTTCATGAGGTACCTGATCACCTTATGATCAGTGAAAAAGATGAATGGGGTCACTAATATATATTTCCTAATTTTTATAAGGCATAGACCATTTTTAGTGCCTCATATTTGATGGTGATGTAATTACATTATGCTTACATCAATTTCCTACTTATAAAGGAGATGGGGTGGTCCATCTTGCCCTCACCTGGTTACACCAATATAGTGCTAATTATAGATCCTAAAGCATTGACATGAACATGGAAAGGATTAGTCTAGTCTAGGAATTACAATATTAACATGATATCCAAATTCATCTTTAATGTTTAAAAATCTTTCTATGGTGCCTCACCCTAATATAATGGGCCATCTTTGTGTAAGATCTCCTTTAGAGGTGCTATAATCTTCACATATCTCTATATAAAATTCTTGTAGTAGCCATAATAACATAAAAAAGCATGAACCTATTTCTACATTGAAGGATTTTGAAGCTCAATTATGATGGCTATCTTCATAGGGTCGACAAGCAAACCATCCTTGCAGATAATGTACCCAAGAAATGTTTCAAAGGGGGTTGTGAATACACACTTCTTTAGGTTTAAAGATATCTAGAGTTTCCTACTCATCTCAAACATGAGATGTAGATTTTCATAGTGGTCCTTTAGAAGGCCATACACAATATAGTTTTTTATATAAACTTGGAAGAACCTATGGATGAAGTCCTTGAATGTAGTGATCACCACTCTAGAGAATATAATTGGCACATTATTGAGTCTAAAGGGCATCACATTATAATCAAAACAACCCCATTAAGTTGTAAAGTTCATTTTAGAATTATGATCCTCATTGATATATACCTAATGGTAGCCTAAAAAGCCATAAATGACAGTATAGATTTTTTAACCTACAATACCATTTAGGACCTCATCAGTGAATGGTTTTAGGAATGGGTTAGTGATGCAAGTAATGGTAAAGAGTTTATAGTTAACTCAGATCTATATTATCCCATCCTTATTGATTATTATTACCATTGAGCTCACCCATTTAGACTCTTGTACAAGGTAGATGATGCCAATATCCAACATTCCATCAATATTTATTTTTACTTGGCATGAAGATTAGGATTCATCCTATATAGGAAATTATTGATAGGCCTCTCACCATCCACCAAATTGATGATCATTTTACCAAGGGAAGGGTGGGTGCCCTTCATGTCCTAGTAGCTACATGAGAACAAGTCCTAAAACTCCTTTAGGAGGTCTATGATTCAAGTCATCTCTACCTCAGACTAATAATCACCTATAGTGACAATCTTTAGGTTGCCTTCAACATAGATGTCTACTTTAGTAGTCTTGAGTGGCATGCGGTAGTGTTCATTCCTCTTCTAATGATATTATTCAACTTGCCTTATCACATCTATTATTTCAATTTTAATATGAGTTAGATCTTCCTCATTTAGGGTGCTATAATCCATGTGGTGCAAAAAAAAAATTCTTCCTGTTAGATCCTTCCAATTACCCTCCTTCCAAGTTTCATCATCTTCCTCATTGGAATCACTATTGATCACCTTTTCTTTTAAAAAAAAAGGAGTATTAGTCTTTTCTCCTTGAATATATCTCTAAGGTGCTTTTCTAGGATGGAAGTGTCCTTAAACATTACCATGCAAATGACTTACAATGGCTCCAGTAGCTATAAGTTATCTAAAGAGAAGGAGAAGGTGTGCATAATCTCCTTAAGTAACTACTAATATCTTATCTCTTAGTGTGTTTCATTTACAATTTAACATACTCATACCCATGTTTTCAAAGTTTTATATAAGGCATGGACACATAGGCTTCTGGGCACGTTCTCACCATAGAAAGTCTACATTTATTCACACAAATAAACATGCATGATTGGGTCAGAATCACCTAAGTAATTAGGTATTTCTAAGTCCTCATTAATCTTTCCAAACCTAGTGCATATTTATACCTTCAAATGTTTCCATGTTGGAAAGCTAGGCCTTTGCACTACCCACCAACAAGTATTATTGATCTTTAAGGTATGCACTAGTGCACCCATTCTATCTATTTCCTTAAGAATGCATGATTCAATGTCATGGACATAGTTATCTATAGGTTGATCCCATCCATATTTTAGGAGTGCAAGCTTCCATTTACTCAAATGGAACACCATCTTTCTTACCTTTTTGGCATGGGGAACCCATTTATTTTGAGTGCAATCAACCCTAATTAATTTTATTCTAGTTAGCCTTGGTTCAGTTGGCCACACTAGGTATCACCTATAGCTAGTACCTTCATAAGCCTATTTGACCCATCAATCATAGGCTACATTAGTTGTATCAAAATCTAATTATCTATCCTCTCATTAAAGGACTCCTTGGTCATTTGGTTTAAGCTTCTTGGCATCCCACATCATGATGTTATAAATGTGGTTGATCTCATTTTTGAGATCAACACTTTCAACATATGGAATCCCTTGATCACTTGATAGGAGGATCACCACCCTTTCTCTATCATTCTCAAAAGTCATGTATCACTTATTGAAGTGCATGTATATGTTGTTAGTGTATCATCATGACCTCCATAAGAGTATTGGATAGTTATCATGCTCAACCAAATTTATTACCTCAAAGTTAGGTTAGAATTTAGTGCCCATAATATCTAAAATGGTTCCCTTCATGATCCTAATAGGTTGTGATCAAGTTTTATTGGCCATAAATAACATATGAGGGGAGGGATTTAAGGGTGGCCATCCCATCTTATCCTAGGTATTTTTGGTAAAAATATTAACCTCAATGCCCATGTCCATAAGGACCTCACAAACTAACCATCCATCGATGGTGATGTTTATTAGTAGTTTTTGGTCATACTCTGCATTATAAGTATGCATTATTTCATGAACTTGCTCTATATGTGGTGGAAAAACTTTAATCATCTGAGGTACATCCTCTTCCTCTAGTATCTTCCCTATGCCATCTAAAATCAAGTTTTTTAGTAGGGGTATCATCCCTTTAGATTGAAATATGTGCATGATCTTGGTCAACTCCTATACTTCAGCTATCTTTATTATTGGACATGGTGCTTGCCTATGCATTTAAATATATATCTAGTTGGATCTCTCTCTAAAAAAATTCTAATACACTCATGGCTTGTTGTAGGGCATCCTTCCATCATACTAGGTTAGGGTAGGGTGCAAATTTTAGCTTAAGTCACATTATTCACTTGGCATGGCTTGACATGCCATATTCCAAGCATAATTATTGTGTCAACATAGGATGTGGATATGTTGTGAACCCACTCTAAGTCATGGTCTACACCTTAGTTATCTCCTTGTGAGTGTGTTTTAGCTTTGGATCCCATTTCTCTTCTTTTTTCTTTCACCTAGCCATGACATCACCCTTATCTATGTCAGGCCAACCTTAAGTCAACTTTTTATACAATTCTAGGCAATCCTCAACCATATGTGGTACCCCAAAATACCTGTACATTAGATGCATGGGGAAGTCATGATGGTAATACTTATTTTACCTAAACTTGTAACATGATTGTGGTGGTAACATTCCTCCACCACATTGTCCACCTCACCTGCATGTGCTTCACTAATTCCTACATCCAATATTTTTCTATCCATACCCTTCATTTCCTTACCCTACTTACCCTTTGGTTATGGTCATTAACTTTCTTGCACCTCTCTCCATATTTTTTTTCATCTCATAAATGACTCAACAATCTGATATTGAGTGTGAGTATAACCATCACACATCTTGCAATAGATAGTAGTGTTCACTTGATTGGTACATTATAATAAGGGATAGTTTTGAGAGTCATGTGGCCAATGAAAAAATTAATAATTGATAAGTAAGGCATGAAAGTTTATTCATGGGAAATTATTATTTTTATACCCCTCCATCTCATAGATAGTACACCACAATATATTATGAGTGTTATGTGCCAGACTATCAGTTAAGTTCTATATATAAGAGGCTATTGACATGATCTATGCCTCCATAAATGGGATAATAATACTATTGGTACTACTTGCTACCTCATCCTAGATCATGGATTCAATCACTTCATAGGTTTTCATGAATGTTTTCATGGACAGTGCTCTCCTAAAAGGCACTAGCAGGCCCCTAACAAACCATTGTGCATATTGGAAGGGGTGGATATAATATGGGAGCTTAGAAAGGAGGGTCATAAATAACATATCATATAGGTAAATACTCTCATATATCCCTTGGATAATTTACTTGATTGATATTATGCTCTATTTCTCAAACTTAGGAATATCAAATTCTTTTAGGAAAGCCTCCTCCAGTATATCGTAATCAACCATAGCCTAGTTCAAATCAAATTTTTGATAATAGTGATGTAGGGGCATCTATATGGACCCCAAAATGGATTTAGTTTTGGTTTGAATTTTTATTTTATGTGTTTCATAGGTGTATTATCTCCCAACTTAGTTAGGAGTGATCTAGGTTAGTAAAAGTTGCGTAAAATTTGAATTATGGAGTTTCCCTTCAAAATGCCACTATTTGAAAATTTGAATTTGTAAACCTTGTGGAAGTATTTTTATACATTATCTAAAGGTGGAAAATGTTATAATAATGTTTAATAGGTGTAAGATAAATATTAATACTATTTAAATGTCTTAAATTTCTTATTTAGTCTATAAGCGTGGTCATAAGGTGTTCATATTGGTAAAACATACAAAATACAATGTAATTGAAAAACACTTCTACGTGGGAAACCTCTAAGAATTAGTTATGCCTCTCCAAGTAGTTTTAAGAGAGTTAGTTTTTATGTTGTCATATTTATTCCCATTTGAAGAGGACATATAATGGATGTGAAATAAAATAAAATCTGATGAATAATGGACTGTGTTATATGAATTTATGAGTGTATTGATGTCGCATGGTTGAAATAGAGTGTTTGCTTGTTAGAATACTCAATGTGGTGAGTAATTTGAATATATGATTTTTGATGTTATTTGTGATCATATTTAATAATTTATTTGAGATAATTAATAAGTATATATTTCAAATAATTTCATTTTGAGGAGACAAATAGGTTTGTCATACAATGGAAGAGACTATACAGTTGGTTCATGTAGTAAATAGAGCATTTGATTATTTCCAAAATGATTCCTATGGAGAATATGAAGATGGAAAATGTATGAAGTGTTGGATGGAATTTTTTGTGTTATATAGGATGTCTCAAACATATTAATTATCTATTTGCTAAGAGATCTTTCTCACTATTAGCACATGGATCCAAAACCCTGAGTTTGTTTATTATGTTCTTTAATTTGAATCTTATTTAGAGTCCAAAGTTGAAAATAAAGGATGAGATAGTCTTGAGATAGTGTTTTGATGTGGGAATAACCCTAAGGTAGGTTATAAATACTATTAGTAAAGTTTGAATAATCAAAACCCTGCTAACCCATGTTTTCTGTCATAGGATATAGTTTAAAATGATTGAGATTCCTTGTTGGAGAGTGAAATGAGTGTTATTAGACCATGGATATTAAAGGTAAAAGTTGTATTTTGACTATAAAGATCTAACTCAATAATCTATTTTCCTTGAAATTTTGTGTGGTTCAAGATATCAAATTTTGACCACTCTTAGCCTACTTAGTGTCCACAAACCTTCACAACTAGGGTTTTGAAGTTTATAATAAAAGTAACACTAAAAAATTCAAAAAAAATTGTATTATGATGTATTTTTACCTTAAACAAATAAATAAATCAATTCTAGTACCGTATTATACCTATAGTATGGATTTATAGCAAGTGGAATGGAGAAAGGGCTTAAAAATGACTAATTTGGAGGGCTACAAGGGTGAAAGTGGACTTAGAAAGTGAGATAGGACATGAAATTTGACCCACAAGTGTGTTTCAATAAGAAAAAGTAAATTATAATATTAAACCATTAGACCATGGATATTAAAGGTATAAGTTGTTTTTTGACTATAAAGATCTAACTCAATAATCTATTTTCCTTGAAATTGTGTGTGGTTCAAGATATTAAATTTTGACCACTCTTAGCCTACTTAGTGTCCACAAACCTTCACAACTAGAGTTTTGAAGTTTATAATAAAAGTAACCCTAAAAATTTCAAAAAAAATTGTATTATGATGTATTTTTACCTTAAACAAATAAATAAATCAATTCTAGGACCGTATTATACATATATTATGGATTTATAGCAAGTGGAATGGAGAAAGGGCTTAAAAATGCCTAATTTGGAGGGCTACAAGGGTGAAAGTGGACTTAGAAAGTGAGATAGGACGTGAAATTTGACCCACAATTGTGTTTCAATAATAAAAAGTAAATTATAATATTTTTAAGTCATAATTATTGGTACTTTTTCTGTACTCACCTATTTATAGGGAAAAAAGGGCTTGTTTAGAAGGCAGAGTTGTATAAGTGGGAAATCAGTGTTTGAGATAGTTTCAAAATTGGCATAGAGGGTTATTAGAGCATATTTTAAGAAATATAAATACCTTTTAATATTTTAATTTTTTTTATAAATTATACTTTTGTACGGTAGTTGAATTCTTAAGCCTAAGACTAGTGAAGAGATACTTTATTCAAGGACAAGAAAGGGAAAATTTGTGCAAGCTCTACATCATTTTTGGTATCAGAGCATAAAGATGGTCAGAGGATAAGATAAGAAGGATAAAATGGTATCAAGGCAAAGGAAACCTACAAAATCTCAAATAATGTAGTTGAATGTAGAAAATTTGGTCATTGAAATGAGGAATATGTAGGCTAGAATGGTAGCCATGGAGACAACTAAAACAAGGGTCATTGTTTAAGATGATAGTGATAGAGAATAATAATCTCATAAATAAGAAGAAGAGGGAGAAATATAAGATAGATTGGAATAAATATTGATCAAATCCATGATGAGGATGGGTTAAGAACCAAATCTAGATGTGTCAATGTATAAAGGCAATCTGAATGTGGATGAGTTGGTGTATTAGATAGCAGCTATAAATAAGTATTTTGAGTATGAAGAGGTGGATGACACCAATAAAGTGAAAATTTTAGTCAAAATATTGAGAGGACATTATTCTTTGTGTGGGATGGAATTGAGGAAGAAAGAAGGAGAAGAAGAAAAGACAAAATCCAGTCATGGGATAGGATGGTAATGAAGATGAAGGAAAAGTTAATGCCAAAGTATTACCACACAAATTTTTTTAAGAGGTTGAATAATATTAAACAAAAATATAATTTAGTGAAGGAATACATGGAAGAGTATCATAGGTTGACAATTAGAATAATATATTTAGAAGAGGATGATGAGAAGGTAGCAAGGTACTTGAATTATCTCAAGTTATCCATACAAGATGAGATCAATATATTGACATTGAAAAAAATTGAAAAAACATACCAACTAGCCTTGAAAGCTAAAGATAATTTGGAAAGAAAGCATACATAGTAAGCAAGAGGAAGAGGAAAATAAGTGAGAGGAAGATGAGAGGATGACATCTAGAATGCATATGAAGAAAGTGAAAGTAGTGGACAAAGACATGAAACATAGCCATGAGGTGCTTATAGAGGTAGGAGGATATATTACAAAGGTGGAGATGCTATAGGAAGAAGAACTAGTAGTTTCAAAGGAAAATGTTTCAAATGCAACAAGTATATAGGTCATAAGTATTGGGAATGTCTAGAGGAGTAGAAAGAAAGGGGTTATAGGAATGAGAGTAGAAATCAAATGGTTCAGCCCATAGAAGAAGAAAGTGTTGGATAAAATTTACATATAGATGAACTTAAAGGAGAGTCACTCTTGATGAGGAAGATATTATTACAGCCACCAAAGGATAAAGAACCTACATAATGGATCAAAATCTTTAGAACAACATGTAAATCCCATGGTAAATGTTGTAATATGATAATATACTCAAGAAGTACATACAATCTGGTTTTAAATGAGATGCTAGGTAAACTTGGTCTCATAAGATTACCTCATCATGTAACTTATAATGTTTCTTAGCTTCAAAAAATATATAGTGTACTTGTTAATGAATAATGCTCAATAGATTTTTATATTGGAATATATAGGGATAAATTTATGTGTGATATCATCTCCAAGGATGTTTGTCATGTACTACTAGGAAGGCCTTGGTAGTTTGACAAGTCAACTAGTCATGATGTGGTGAAGAACACCTAATCTTTAGAGCACAAAGGAGTCAAGCATACATTATTGCCTTTGAATAATGATGAATTTTTTTTTGGTGTCTTATCTAAGGTATTGGTTTTAGGTTACAAGGAGTTGGTATATTATAATGAAGATGTGAAGATGGATGAACAACCTAAGGAGATTGAGGTAGCCCAAGTTGAGGAATGTTAACCTATGCTGAGTAAAATCTCTTCAAGTAAGTTTGTAAATGAGTAATTTTCAAGTTTTTCTCAGAATTTGGTAAATATTTGTAGTTGTGAACTGATAGAAGGCATGATAGGAAAGCTCTAATGCATGAGATAAAGTCTTGAAAAGGAAAGAGATGAAAAAGAGATGAGTAGTGTATAGAATGTCCAAAAAGGATAGCCAAGTGAAGGAAATATCATGAGAATGTTGTGTCAAGATAATGAGAATGTGAAAGAGGACATATGGTAATTGTGTATAGAGGAGGCTAAGGGTAGTTATGAAGATGATCTGTAACAACAAACTAAGCATTTGTACAAGAAAATGGCATACAAGGACCTTATAGTTAATATGCATGAGGTGGAGTGTAACAAGCAAGGATAATGGATGAAGGATGAAGAAGATACATTTTAAACATTAGTATCTTATGGAATCAAGGTTGTGTTAGATCAGTTTGAATAAGTGGAATCATGGTATGCACATCCACAATAAGTAAAAAAATAAAATAACAGTGCTTTCCTTAACATGTTTGTTGCATGTGTAGGTATACCAATGAAGAAGAACTAGAGGAGGACTAATTATGGGTCTTAGGAAAATGTTCATCTCTATGAGATTCAAGTATAAAAGATAACCTTCAATAAATAGTTACAAAGCAACTAAATATGAACATACACTAAGTTGATTCCTATGGCAAAATCTCTTTAGCTTGGTAGTATGATGTAGGGGCATCAATATAGACCCCAAAATGGATTTAATTTGGTATTTAATTTTTTTTTAGGTGTATTAGGTACTAATTTATTCTTAGGAGTGATCTATCTTATTAAAAGTTGAATAAAATTTGAATTATGGAGTTTCCCTCCAAAATGCCACTATTTGAAAATTTGAATTTGTAAACCTTGAGGAAGGATTTCTATGTTTTTTATGAAGGTGAAAAAGGTTAGAAAATTTTCAAGAGGTGTTAAAGAAGTATTAATATGATGTAAAGGTCCTAAATATTTTATTTAGTCTATAAGCATGGTCACAAGGTGTTCATATTGGTAAAACATACAAAATGCAATGTAATTTAAAAGCACTTCTATGTGGGGAACCTCCAAGAATTAGTTATTCCTCTTGGATAGGTTTTAGGATATTTAGTTATGATGTTTTCATAGTGATTCCCATTCAAGGAGGATATACAATAGATGTTTATTCAAAGAAAGTTGATGAAAAATGGACTATGTTATATGAAGTTCTAAGTATATTGATGTTTTATGGCTGAAACAGAGTGTTTACTTGTTAGAATACTCAATGTGGTGAGTAATTTGAATATATAATTGTTGATATTTTTTTTATCATATTTAATATATTATTTGAGATAGGTAACAAGTATATAGTTTCAAATAAATTCCTTTAAAAAGATAGATAGGTTTGTCATATAGTGGAATAGAGTATACAATTGGTTCAAGTAATAAACAAAGCATTTGATCCTTTACACAATAATTCCTATGGAGAATATCAATATGGAAAATGTATGAAGTTTTGGATATAATTTTTTGTGATATATAAGAGGTCTAAAACATAGTAATTATCTATTTTCTCAAAGAACTTTCTCACTATTAGAACACAAGTCATAAACCCTAAGTTTATTTACTGTGTTCTTTAACTTCAATATTTTTTTAGAGTCCAAAGTGGAAAATAAAGGAAAATATAGTCTTGAGATAGTGTTTTGATATGTCAAGACCCTAAGATAGGTTATAAATACTATTGGTAAAGTTTTAACAATCAAAACCCTACTAATCCTTATTTTCTATCATAGAATATAGTCAATAATGATTGAGATTCCTTATTGGAGAGTGATATGAGTATTATTAGACCATGGTTATTAAAGGAAAAAGTTATGTTTTGAATGTCAGAGTTAACTCAATAATTATTTTGCCTTGAAATTGTGTGTGGTTCAAGATATCAAATATTGATCACTCTCAGCCTACTTAGTGTCCACAAACCCTAGAAATTAGGGTTTTGAAATTTATAAGAAATGCAACCCTTAAAAATTCACAAAAACTTGTATTATGATGTATTTTTTACCTAATATAACTAAATAAACTAATTCCAATACCATACTATACCTGAAGTATGGATTTCTAGCAAGTGGAGTGGAGAAAGGGCTTAAAGAGACCTAATTTGGAGGGCTACAAGGGTGAAAGTGGACTTAGAAAGTGATATATGACTTCAAATTTGACCCAAAGGTATGTTTCAAAAAGATAAATGAGATTATAATATTTTTAAGGCATAATTAATGGTACTATTCTTAAACTCACCTATTTACAGGTAGAAAAGGGCTTGTTTGAAAGGTAGAGTTGCATAAGTGGCAAGTGTTTGAGATAGTTTTAAAATTGGTATAGAGGGTTATTAAAGCCTAATTTAAGAAATATAAATAAATTGTAATCTCTTAACAATTATAATAATTTATAATTTTTCATTGTATTTGAATTCTTAAGCCTAAGACTAGTGAATAGATCCTTTGTTTAAGGATAACAAAGGGAAAACCTATGCAAGCTCTACATCAACCAAGTATGGGCATAATCTAGTAAGGTGTTCACAGACTGAGTCACCTTGCACTATAATTAAGTGATACCCTAAGAACAACATTAAAGTTCACACTTGAGCACATGCTCCACAACATTCTCTACATCATGATACTTGAGCAAGTACATCACCATTTCATAATAAATCTACTCATGGGGTAGTATTAAAGTCTGAGGTGATTTCCCCCTAGCATCTATGTTAGAGGCAATCTTCCAATTCCTCTAGTTATAGAGTTAAGCACTAACCCTATTGGTGTAGGTTGTGCCATCAAGCTTGATTGCATGGTATTATGCACTTGTGGCACTGGGCCACTACGTGTGAGTTATTACCTAGTTGGTGCAGTTGACATCCTCTGAATAGGAATACTTGTGCTTCTATTCTACATTCCTAGGTTGGTGTTCACTAGTTTCATGGTATTATAATTTAATTACTTATAAGGTATCACTTATTTTATTAGAAAATATTGGTTCAAAGTGTGAAGTATATCAAATTTAATGCTGATAATAGGGTCAGCTATCATTCTTTTGTCTTCTAGTGGAGAATCTAGTGCATGAGCTTACACTTCAGGTTTAAAGGGGATAGGAAATTCTAGTGCATCCTCATTCACCACATCTTATAAAAACCCAAGGTGTTTTATACCCAACTACTAATCTTGATCTCTTGCTTCCTCCTCTCTTTCATCACATCACTATAGTTCAAAATAACCTTACATATGCCCTTCCTGCTCATTACAGGTCCTCTTGACACTTTCAAGTTCTAGATCCTCTATCATCTTGCACCTTCACTTGTTATAGTTATAACTTTGAATCTCTTAGTTGTTATATTTTTTTCCCTTTCCATTATGCCTCACCCATACTTCCCCTTCTCACCTTAAATGCTTATTCATATGTATAAGGACTTTAGCCTTCTATTATTATAGTTTTAATACCATAATATACCATCAATTTCTTTATTTTGGTGTTGAGACCTCTTATTAATATACCCATTGGTTCATGAAATCACTCATTATATACTTCTTCAAGGTAAGATAATGTTGAAACTATAAATTCCAACACATATCTATTCAATGGACCATTCCAACACTTATCTATAACATGTGTTCAAACATCATTTAAGCTTTCTAGCCTTTTTAGGTGATCCCTTGTCTACTAAAAGTGATATGTATATCTTCATTTTCTATAGGTGGTATAGGCAACCAACCACTGGTACACATGTTCATGTTGTTTATAAAATAACACCTCATATAGAGCATCATACATGTTTTGCACCCATTCTCTTGGCTTCTATCCTTGACATGTTGGATTATTCTACATGAAATTATCTTCAACTTTCTCTAGCCAGTGCTCAATTTTCTCACATCATCACTCTTTTTCACCATTATAGTAAAAAAATTCAACATGTGTCTTGATAATAGAACCATAATGTTTTTAAAAAGTTTCCTTATTTAGCTCATGTGCCTAGTCACGCACTTAAAAATCAATCCAAATTATTTTTATCCTTGATGTAGTTAGGTACAATAATAAAGGTATATGGCACACAACATTTAAATGCACTACTATTTTGGAATAAATTTCACACAAGATGCTTTCCTTTTGCACTCACCCAAAGCATAGTAGTGAAAGTAATAGGGCCCACATTAGGCTAGTTAAAACATGGTATAAACTTAGTCTCTATGAAACTTAGTCATTTATGAATAAGTCTTAGGTATCCTATTGATGCATTCTATCTTGGATAAGATCAGGGGGCACAAGCCTATTCAAGGGCATAAGTCTTTGGTGTAAGTTCATGTCTATCTTTATATAACTCTAAATGATGCAATCCATGGAGATAGTGAGTTAAGGGTCATTTAGCTACTTATCTAAGTCAATGAAATGGATTATACTCAAGTTCTCATTCTTCAAGTTATCACTCTAGGTATGGGTATTAGGGCCTTGGTGCATGTTAGTTTCAACACTTAGTGGGTTTTACAAGTCTACCAAAGTTTTTATATGATAGAGTGACAACATTATCAACCTAGAATATACCTTTATGTCACAATACCTTCAACAAAATTGAAACTATATAATTATTAACATAGAACTTAAGTCACAAACATACAATAATTTTGAACTATATGAAAATAACTAACAACCAATTAGATATGCAATACCATTTATATTAACCTAAAAGTTCATCAACACAAAGTATATTTTTTATAAAATATAACACATGATCATATAAGTTCTACTACAATCCTAGTGGCTCATAAGTGAGCTTGGATGATACATGATGATTAATCAAAGTAGTCATGTTTGTTTTGAGCCAAAATACATGTATAATCATAGAAATAATCCTATAGATATTGATTTCATTAATGTATCCTCCTTTTTATTTAGGTTCAAGCTCATTTTTATAGGTAGAGGGAAATTTTCTTACTAAGTTGAATGGGTGCACACCGGGTGCTGAGCTATTACTGGGGGGCTTTATAACACTATCTCTACGATTATGACACCTACGCTCTCTAACTACCATGTGAAATCACTCAAAGGTATGTCCCTAAAGACTCATGTGCTAATCAACTGCCTACTAGTTGACACATGATCTTTTAAAATTCTACCAACTGGAACTAATGGTTTCAAAAGATAAATCATTTGCAATGACTACCACATGCTGAGATGTGTTGAGTTAGCATGCTCCACTAGGTATCACAAAAAAGGTCTTAATAGATCTGATTTCTTTAGTAAGGTTGGTATAAACCTTTTAATATTATATAAGGTTTTCAATTTTTCATTAATACATTTCATGAATTGTCAACATATAATTTTTGAATCAACTAAAATACGTAAGGTATGCCTAAATCAATGACTACTTACATTTTGAGAATTATAAATATGTATTTAACCATATTATTAGTAACAGTGAAATTGAGTCAAAATTCAAGGTAGTGATATTTACAAAAGGATCAAAGAGAAAACATTTGACCCTAATTCCTTCAAGGTACTTATCTCAAATAAAGTGGAGGGTTCAAGTATCCTCATGCAATTCAAATGTAACTTTTTATTTCTCTTATTATTTATAAACTTAGTAGTTTTAGGTTGAGATATTTGTATTTCATGTTCCTAAAGTGAGTATTTTTAGAGATAAATAATAGATTTATTATTTTAATCTTTTAGATATGTCTCCATTTAGACATTCAATGGAGATAACCTCGTCATTAGGAATCATATCTTAAATATGCCTTTCATCATGAATGGGTGTAGGTGATACTTTGGTAATGACATCAATTGTTGGGTTTACATTAACAATAAATATATGAAAGTAAGGAAGTGTGTTTTCAAAATTTCATTTTTTTAAATTTTGGAGAGAGATTACACATTCTATTAAGGAAAAGAATTATAATATTAATCACCTAGAAACATGGATAAATAACCATTATATTAAATATTAAAAAAACATTATCTTTAATATTAAACTCAAGATTGAATTATATATTACCCTCATTATCACGTTCTATGTGAATTGTCCTCATACAATAACTTTGGCATCTATGGTAGTTTATGCATATACATGATGTTTTATTGAATTTTTTTTTACATCATTAGAATGATTGATGATATTGGGATTATCTATTTTGGTTTCAACATCATCTACCTTGAAGATGAATTTTAGTTGTTTAGAATGTATTCATGAATTATTGGATTGAATGGTGGCATTGTTATTTTTTTAGTGTTGTTAATATAAAATTTAGTACTAAGTATAGATTTAGATAGAGTGTTTATAATTTACTTAGATTTGGTGTTGTTTAGGGTTTCTTATTGGTGGTAGTTGATTGTACTAACTATTTATAGTATATATATATTAAATATGAAGTGGGTCTTTAATTCGTGCATATAAAACATACATACACTAAACACTAATATGCCATATAAATAGAATTTAAAATCATAACTTTGTTATATAATCAAGGACATATATCATTTATTTTGTTAAAGAAACATTGAGTAAATTATAAATAAAAAGTTCCATAATATTACAACTCACTTAATTCAAAACTAGTTAACACACCTTAAGATGAACATGCATCGTATTATAATAAAACAAGATATGATATTTAAAAACATGCTAGGTATATGGCCATTCTTAAACATATTTCTTTATAGAAAGGAAAAATATAAATTAAATCCAAATTGTAAACAAGGTACCCCATATGTTGATTGGGGTGAATTGAATTATTATAGTTTTAATTAATTTACCTTGATCAACATAAGATGAGATGGGATTTTTATTAATATTTATCTTAGTTTTTCACTTAAAGATAAGGAAATTTACAAATTCAAAATAGGGTAAGGTTAACCTTAAATATAAATGACATTAAAATATCATTTTTTATAACCTTGTATTAATATTATTCATACATATATAATCAATTTAAAGTATGAAACAATCTATAATTACCTTATCACAATGCCATACTTTATGCATCTCATGTGAAAAAATAATTACAAAAAATTTAGAGATTTTAATATTATAAATAAATATATGTACATTGATTTAAAGTAAAAATCGAAAATTACTTTCTATACTTAAAAATTTAATTCATTGGGTTTATAAACTACTCTACCTAGATTTAATATTGCATATTATAATATAATGATTATATCTTAGACATTTGTTATCTCAATAAAAAATATTGTAACCACTTCACAACAAATTATAAAACTAGTACTTTTTAGGTGACCTAGACCATATCAAATGAATAAAGAATACAAACACTTCACAAAGAATGTACAAGAACTAGTTGATATCCACACTATATAGATGAATGTATGTCATCTTAAAATAACACACATATCTTCAACATATTCTAGTTCATTTGAAAAATATAAATAATCATATGTAGTAGAGTTATTTTAGATCAAATAAATAAAATTAATTTATCATCTTCATATTTAGTAACTCTACTAGGATTTCAACTTTCTTTACTAACCAAATTTTTTGCAAACATTCACAACTTATTCAAGATTAACAAAACAATGGATTTATTCATCTTATTTTATACAATGTGCAACTTGAACTAAACCTTATTATAATTTGTTTTGTTAAATTAACATAATAAACTAATAAATAGTTAATTCAACCATATCTAAACCATGTAGCTTCAAAAAGGTAAGTTATAAATAATGTTCATACATATACTTAGGACCTTCAAAAAATATCTCTCAAAATTCTTTAAAGGAACATAGATTTGGTTTCGAAGGCCTTCATTATATGTTATTGTATACATTAAACATTAATAATATTCAAAAAATCATCATTTAATTTACTAAGTTATGTTAGATACATTAAAATGAGATAAATATCATAGATCCTTGGTACACTTAGAATAGGTAAATTATAATCAAATTAATAAGTTGTAAAAATTACACAACCTATTTAATACACATAACATCAATTTCAATTTAGAAGAGAGCTAATACTCATTATGAATTTCACATTTACATCTGAGTTACTTGTTTTAGCTAAGGAATTTGAATACCATAATAAGGACTTTCATATCTCCCAACACCTCATAGCTATTTAAACAACATTAGTGTTTAATAATTAAAGGGAAACATTAAACCATGCTTATAATCCATCTAAACAAGGAATACTTAACCATACTCTTCATGCATCATTTATTTTTATATAATTTCCATAAAATGGTTATAGCTCAAACTTTAACATTGTGTTTCCTACGTTAAGTAACAAACGTCTATGTAGTTCACACTATGAAATGAAAGTAACAATGATGAAAAAATATTAATAAACAACTAACATTTATCATAATATATTAGAAAACAATAGATCCAAAATCTTATTTATATTAATTGAGAGGTGAATAACATGTATAATAGTTCATAAAATCACAATAAGATTAAATAATATGTTGAATCATATACTTTATAAATTATGATGTTTAATACCAAAATTAATTTGCATATCTTCCTTACAATTTTTTTTATTATACTAAACAAGGAATATTTAAAAAAGAAGACAAATAATTTAGATTTCCATGTTGTGTTATAGGCACAAACTACTTTAGATATCTTGATTTCCCAATATTTTATATTGATGTCTAGTATCTTTGTAAGTATGTTCTATAATTCTATGTTGGTGACTTCAACTTGGCCATTGGATTGAGGATGGTAAGGTAATGACTTTTTATGGGTAATCTGATAGTGCTATATGAAATATTTGATCATATTAGATGAAAATTGAGATCCTTGATCTGAAATTATGGCTCTAAGTTCTCAAAATAATTATATAATAATTTTGTACAAAAAATAAACAATATTTTATTCATGAGAAATGGTAAAGTTTGAAACTCTACAATTTTATGACATAATCAATACATAATAATATGTACTCCTTTCTTTGAGATGATAGATCGGTGAAACCAATTAAATCTAACCCCCATTTATCAAATGGTACTAATACCACTTGAGGATTGAAGGAAATCTCATTGGATAGTGTAGGTTTCCCCATATTTTGAGAATGATCACATTTCTAAACATAAATCTTCACATTCTTGTGTAGTGAAGGCCACTAGTTCTATCCCCTATGATCTTATGAACATTAATTTTGGTTGAATAATGACCTAATCATATCTCATCGTAGTTCAATATCAATATTTCATAGATCTCATCTTCATGAACACTTTTTGAACCACCAAATTAGGGCCACATTTGAATAATAATCCATTAAACCATTTATAATTAACATTATTTCTGATTAAACATTTCCTTTGTTTATGAGTGAAATCACAAGGTAACTTCCCTATATGTAGATAACTATCCATATTAGAAAACCAAGGTTAGTTTGTTTAAATTGTAAAAAATTGTTCATATAGAAAATTATCCTCCACTATCTCATATTCTCTTGAAACATTCAATCTTGATATAAAATTAGAAACTATGTTATCTTTACCTAGCTTATCAATGATCATTATATCAAATTCCTATAATAGTAATAACCATCTAAAGATCCTAACTTCTACTAATATTTTTTTATTCATATATATTAAGTTTTAATGATCTTTAAAAATGAATGTTTTTTATCTAGTGATGTAGTGACAAAAAAAATTCATAACATAAATGACAAGGAACACTTTTTCAATTTTTGTATAGTTTCTCTTACTAGGATTTAATCTTTTACTAATGTAATAGATAACATACATCTTACCTTATATTCATATTTCTAGTTAAGGACTACCTCCATAAAATTTTTAGAGGCATCAATGTGTATGTGAAAGGGTTGCTTTGATTTAGGTCCTCTCAAAACTAGAATAAAAATTAACATCTCCTTTATTGTTTCAAAATCATGTTGGCAATTGTTAGCCCATGAAATTTCATTATCTTTGCTAATCAAATAAAACATAGGTGAAACATTTTTATTAAAATATTCAATAAAGTGCCTATAATATTTTGTATGACCTAAAAAACTCTTGATATCAATTTGAGTTTTAGGTGTAGGAAATTATTAAATTACTTTAATATTTTTAGGGTCAACCTATATTCCCTAGAATGAGATATGATGACCTATGAAAATTCCTTGATCTACCTTCATCAAAAAAAATTTCATGGATTAGGATAATTTATGTTGTTCACACCTAGTTAATACCTTGTATAAGTTTTGAAAATCTTTGTAAAATGAGTTTCCATGCATTATAAAATCATCCATGTGTAATTCAACATTGTCATTGGTGAGATCAATAAAAATATAAAGGATTACTATCTAAAAATTGGTTGGTAAATTTAAAAAACAAGAGGGTAAAAATATATATGAAAATGTCCCCCAAGGACATATGAAAGTTGTTTTATCCTAGTCTTTAGGAGCTAATATTATTTACTTATACCAATTGAATCCATAAAAGAAGTAAACATAATTATTTCTAGCTAGATTGTCAAATACCTAGTCATTGAAGGGTATGGGAGTATAGTCTTTCATGGATGATTTATTAAGTTCCCTATAATGTATACATATTATCCATTTTCCATCTTTTTTAGGTACTATTAATAGAGGTGAAACCCATTGACTATCTAAGATTGGATATATGAATCCTAGCTTTAATAGTTTTTTAATTTTAGTTTTGACCATGCATCTTAAAGTTATATTTATCATTATTTGAGATTGTATAACTAGTTTTATGTTTTAATTATATATGTGATTCATGCATACACTTATATTTATTCCATTCATATCATTGTATTCCCAAGAAAAAGAATTTAATAAATTTTCAAGATGTCAAATACATTGTGTTGATGTGGGTTTTATGCACACCTGAGATTAATCATGAGGTAGCCTCTAATGTTTTGGAATATCTTTGAATTATAACTTCATTATAATTCATAATTTTTAAGTATCAGGTCTTGTAGTGACTAGTGGTGAAATTATGATGAGTGAAGCAACATTTAACTGAGATGGTTCAAATATCGGTATGGATCCTAGATTCACTTGGGTTGAATGGAATGGAGATGGATTTAAATAAAGTGGGAAATATTCAAAGAAACCCAAAATAGAGGGAAGGGTAAGGTAGGAAAGAGGATATATAAACAAAGGGCATGGATTCCATATAATTGGCCTCAGAACATGGAAAAATACTTTCAACTTTTTGTTTTGGCACACAAAATTGACAAACATAATAAATAGGTATGAATAATATGATATAATTAAATATTAATAATAATCCAAAAGTTGATGTTATTAATATTTTTTATAATTTATTGACAAAATATTATATCTAATACCAAAGAGCATCTTTGACTAGCTATGGCTTACTCTAGGAAATTTCAGCAAATCACATTTTTACACAAATTTTGAGAGTAACCTAGAAAACTTGTTGCAAGAAAATAAGATCTACCAACTAGAATTATTGGAATTATTTATACACATTTTAATTTATAAAGAACTTAATAACTAACCACAAGCTACTTAAAACTTTTATAGCATTTATCAAGAAACTAAGCTAACATTTAGATAAAATGCATAAAAATTATAACACAGACATGACAGAGAAAAACACGCAACATAGATTTTTTAAAACAACTAAAAAAATCACTATATGTATTGAATATCAAAATTTATCCTCAATTTTAAATAAGGTAGATACATGTATATTTAGGCTTTGGAAGAGGATTCATAATCCCTCAAGCCATGCTCCAAGTTTCATTATCACTAGGACATACATGACCATGATATAGCCAATATTCACAAAAGACAAAACATTATTAAAAAAAAATTATGTTATAAAAATTTATGTAATTAAAAGGGAAAATGCATATGAATATGCCATGTTATTTATTAATACTTGTTCCCTAGAAATTATTATAGTTATAACTTGATTTGTAGATGTGGTTAGCCCAGGTGTTTGAGAAGTAGTTGCAACTAAAATAACCAATAAAGGTAGAGTGGCTAGAGGTGCTTGTATAATATTCTAAATTTCAAAACAAATTGTGTGACTCTCCTAAAATTCCATTTCAATTTTATTGATGTAAAAACCCCACTGGGTTTTACTATAATAGAGTATAATTTATTTTTAAATTAATTACACATATTCATCTATAATATTTCAGCATGCAAAAACTAAGTGATATTTAACTACATGTATTTATTAGTTAAACCTATAGGGTTTATAACCAATCCATTTAGTTAATGATCACTAATATAATGATATAAAAAATCATGAACAATGTTGAATAAACAATAAAGACTACATTTATTTCATTAAATTAATAATATAATTTTATCTATGATTGATACAACAATAAAACCACTATTGTAGATGTATAAATGAATAAATAGTTTTTTTTTTATTAATAAAACGTCTCAAATAATAATAATATAATGATAAAATTTTCCATGGAGCATGAGTTTCCATGACTCAAGAGTCTCCATGACTCTAATATCAATCTATAATCGCAAGTGTAGTCTCTAGTTTAGTACTCTTGAAAGGAGGGAGAGCATCATCCAAGAATTTTTCCACACCAACCATAGATAGTTGATCCCTTGAACTATCTCTCAAAAAAGGAATATCCCTCCCTTCATGTATGGGTACATAATGATGGTGTTGTAATCTAGAGTGACAAACTAAAACATGAGTGTTGTAAGATATCTAATTAATGATATGTACCATAAATGAATATATTTTAACATGATATTACACAAACATGAAAACTATATCAACACATGGAATGATAATATTTTAGTATAAGTATTAATTTGGATAAAATTTTCAAATATCTAATGATCTCTAGGATTAGTCAATTTCATACACACCACTCAATTGGATTAAACCTCATAATGCATTGATGGTGCTAATTAAGCTAGTGAAGTCTATCCACTACTTATTTAGTGTCATAAATTCAATATTTGGTAAAAATATATAATAATATAAAATATAATAAATTCAATAATAATATTCCTTATTAGTAGATATAAATATTCTAAGTATGGAAATATCAAATACATAAATTTAGTCTATAAAATGTAATGAAATATTCTAATATCATCTAGTTTATTTCAAAATAATAAACAATATCATAAACAATCCTTAATATAAACACACCATTCAAGTAAGAATTATATCTAGATTAAAAGTTACCCAATATCACCAACTTTAAATGTTATTTCATATATGAAAAAAACACTAATCATAGATTACTTATTTGTTCATATTCCACATATATGAAAAAAGCCAATGATAAAACAACTTATTAATATCTATATTTGAATAATTAAATACGTTATTTTAATGTTTCATCTAAACATTAAATACATAACAAATTACCGATAATACCTTGCTACGTAATAATGATTACCATCATATAAGTTATGTACATATATGTATATGGTATAATCATTCTTAGATTTATAACATTGTAAAAACATCATATGTTCATACCATGTATGTATGTACTATTTTAAAACTCTCGGGTATACATATAAATTTTTATATAGTCATTATTTGAGAATGTATATGTTACACTAAAAGTAGACAATCCACTATCCAATTGTCTTTTATACTCTTGATATACATTTAGGGTACAATAATTTCCTCAATACCTTTAATATACCGAATTATTCCCCATTTAATTATTTTAACTAACAATTCAAAGAATATGTGTGATTTGTAATTTTAACATAGCCAAATAATGATATACCAATTCCATTATTTCAAAATACACAAATCACTCAATTTATATTACTATTCAAATTACTTACATATAAAATGATAAGAGACTATACACTTAGTTAACTATCTCCAAACATTGAGAATTTCATGATTATATAACTCAACCCTATCATTTATAGAGTCTATAAAATATTACACAAAATTTTCAATTGATAATCATGTCACTAAGACTTATTTAATATATAATGTCTAAATTAATTTAATAAATACTAAGAAATCCATATATACCTATGAACATTGTCAATTTAATTCTCTCTCTATGAATTATAATTTCCTCATTCATGTAATTATACAACAAAATGCCCAGACATATAACATAAACTCAGTCAAATAAATATTCACCTTTTATATATAAACTTGTGCATAAATCTAAGCACAAAGACCACTATTTATAATTCTACCCTATGAATTATCCATTATTGGCATCATTACCCATTTTCAAGGTTTTATATGTGTTTGACTTGACTAGAATTTAACCCCCAATTCCATATATATCAAATTATGTATGATAAAAACTTTTATAATAGTAACTAAGTATATATACCATACCTATAATTCATTAATCCATTTAGACCAAAACACAAATCATTCATTCAAAAATCATAACCTTCAAATATATTTCATAATTAAGCTATAAAATGAATACACATAGATTTCATTTGAAAATCCCCAGCCTTAGAATATATATTTTTGCATATATACATAGACACACACACACACACACATTTTATTATAAATTCAAAAAATGATATAAAAAACTATAATGTATTTACCTAAATTCCCAATTAGGTAAATATATAGTCAAATCCTGCATAAACCAAACATAATTTAATCTATGTTTGAACAATAAAGCTTATATCCCTAAACTGGTTCAATAACTAAAAATGATTCCATGTCCCTACCAACTCCATCTATAGATACCCTTTAAATTAAATAACCATACAACTAAATTTATAGGGTTTAAAATTTGAAACAATAATTAAGACAAAGCTTTCATAGTTCTAGTATAAACATAGTGAAAATCTTATAGCTCAAAACATTCCACTTAGGTTTATTCTAGGATGTATGTAAGGCTCTATGGATGATCGATCCATCCATAAGGCCCTATATTTAGCCATTAATTTTTTTATAATTTCAAAAATAATTGAAACCCAGTAAACCCTTTATCATTTATTTTCCAAAAAATGATCAAACTATAAACATGAGAATTTAATGTACATTGATAACTTGTCAATGATGATTATAATGCTAAGAAAACCAAATTTGTTTTTTCTTCTTAACTTGAATATCCTTTTCTCTAATTATTCCTACTACCTCCATTTATGTTATGTCCTCACATGCATATTTCTCTTTTCTTTTATTCTTCTTCATGCCCTTACTTTCCACCAATTTCTCCCCTTTACTTGGTAGACAAACAATTACCAAAACAATGAATGATGAGAATAACTCAATAGATCTACAATCTGCCACTGATTTTCTCATGAATCCAACCATCCAAAATCACAAATGGTTTTGCTAAATGTTATTATTATCTCAAGTAAATGATATCTTAAAAACCCTAATCATCTCAAAAGTTTTAGTGATTAGTTTCATAATCATTTTATGCATGTAATTTGACTTCAATACAAATATCAACTTCCTATAGTACCTATGTAAATTGACTGTAGACAAAGGCTTCAAACATAATTATTCCTTGCAAGGTCAATTAAATGACAAGTATACATACATAATGACCAATATCAATTCCTTCAACCTTCATAGTAGAAGTTAACTTCCTAGGTTAAACATGTTAGGTTGTGGAGCTAAAAGCTTCATTGATGCAAACATGGAGGAGGTTGTTGGGTTGCCGAGTTACAGAGTGAGTTGTAGAGGAACCGACATCAGTCAGGTCAATTGATGTTGGTCAAATTATAGTGCAGAAGCAATCGACGTCGGTTATGAGTCGGCTGACATCAGTCAGGAAGGAGCCGACATCGGCAACCTGTGTGTGCATGCAGTTTGCATGTAGGTTCTAGACTGGTCTATTTTTGGACATGTAGTTTGCACGTAAAGACTATTTTTGGTCTTGAGTTGTGAGTCTAATTATTATAATTAAGAATGTCTAATTATTATATGCATGAGATCTATATAATAAACTCATGGGTTGTATTGTAAAATTTTACTAGAGTGAGAGAGCAAAGATTAGCTCCTTCAGAAAAGAGAGAGCAAAAGTGCTAGATAGCCAAGAGGGATTGTAGAAGAGAGCAGGGATTAGATTCTCCTAGTTCCAAAGGGGTGCTAAGTGTATATGATCAGGGAGAGTTATAGGTTGTATAAGTTCTGGTAGAAGATCCACCGAGGTACTGGTTGAAGAATCATAAGGACTTGGTGAGGCAAGGACAAGGGTTCTTCAGGGTGTAGAGACATATACATGGTAAGTAAGGTATGTTGATTTGTAGGTTGTTGCAAGAGAAGAGAGATCTACTTGGAGTATGGTTGTGTACTTGGTGTACTAGCAATGTTGTTACTAACTAGTGGAGGTGAACAACAACTCTGTGTTTGAGTTGATTGTTGTGACTGTAATTGAGAGAGTGAAGTGTTGGAGGAGAATTACAGGTGAACCCTAGAAGTGTGGGAGCTCTAGAGGTGTGGGAAGAAGAAGTGTGGCATCTTATTTATTATATTTTCTTTTGGATGAGTATTAATACAATTGGGTATTGTCTCTCATATTTTGTGTTGTTTCATATTTCTAATTACTTATCATTCTGGTTAAATTTTGTGTTTAGTTGCTAATACAAAGGTAATCAAGTGTGCCCTTAGTGGGCAGTAGTTCCTGGCAAAGTGGTATCAGAGCATGTTTGTTGTTCTAGATTACATGATAGGTGGTATCAGAGCTAAGGTTGCAGGAGCAGGTGGACCAGGTTGGTACCAATCTTGATAAGTTGGTATCAGAGGGTGGTTAAGTTACTAATAGGTTGTATCAGATCTGGCTAGTGTTTGTTGATTACAGGTCACTCACAGGGGTTTTAGATTGAGTGGGAGTATATCAATGATAGAAGAAAGTAAGCTATGAATGGAGAAACTAAATATCATGAATGGTCAATTACAGATTGATGGAAAGAAAGAGTAGGTAAAGAAAGATTGTTGGTTGGTAGAAGATCAGCATGAAGGAATGGAAGAAGCAGATGTTGCAGGTGTTGTTGAATAGGATGCTCTGGATAAATTAGAATCTTGGTCTATAGATTCTGTTGCCTCTTTCCATGTAGCCTAAAATAGAGCATCTTTTCATAAGTATGTCTAAGGAGACTTTGAAGAGATTTATTTAGGGGTTGGTGAGCCTTGTCACATGGCTAGTAAAGGGGAAGTGAAGCTAAAATTGTAGACAGGTAACACACGGGTGTTGAATGAGGTCATGTAGGTACCAGTCTTAGAGATGAGTCTAATTTCTTCAGGAAAGTTGGGTGATGAGAGATGCATAGTAACTCTCATAGTGGATGCACTTAAATTAGATTATGGTAAGAAAGTAGGTATCCTTTATCTATCTACTTATATTACTGATTCACCTTCTATTGCAGAGATGTGGATTTTTAGGCTTGGTCACATATGTAAGAAGGGAATGCATGTTCTTAAGTAGAAGATAGATATCTTTGACAAACTTAAGAACTAGAAAGCCTTGGTGTTCATAGAGGAGATGACAGATAGAGATCAACTGAGGGGACTGAATTATTGTGAGTAGGGTTGTGTTGATATGGACAAGGGTTTGATCCAAAAGGAGGTCGCGGGTAAAAAATCATCACTCACAGGAAAACATAGGTGCCAGAATTGGTCATGTACAGATCAACAGAGTCAGTGGTGTTGGGCAGGTGAAGACCAATGTTAGTCAGATAGGAACTGATGTCAACAATAGGGACACTTGCATCAGTTAAAGAAAACTGATGTCGATAGTAAGGGCTAGTTGCAGGGAATCAATGTCAGTCCGATGTAGATTGGGAGATGGCCGAGATCAGTCACTGAAATGGATGTTGGGTAGACAACAAGCTATCAAGGAGTCTCAAATGCCCATATGGAGGACTAAAAGGGTAAGTGAACCTCATATTCATTATTCACCTTCTTACTTGTTGTTCACTGATGGTCAAGAACTAGGAAGACATGAAGAGGCAATGCAGGTAGAATCTAGGAAATAGTGGGAGCATGGCATGAATTCTTCAGAAGAGAACCAAGTGGGAGATTTGGTAGAGTTTCTAGTGGGGATGAAAGCACTAAAAGATGAATGGATTCCCAATTTAAATAAGAGAGTGGATGGATACGTGAGATAGAAGGCCAGGGTATATGGTCTTGAAGAAGCTGCAGGATAGTGGTACAAGTTTTGATAGGTGGATGACAAAGTAGGGCTTTAGTCAATGTCAGTGTAACCATTGTGTTTGTCTTTACCAGGTTGGATGATGATTGCAACATTATCCTGTTACTATTGTGTAGTTGTTTGTTATAGGGTTACACATGCAGGGAGTTTTTGAGCTAAAGGTAAAGTTAGTTCAGAGGTATGTCATGAAGAATTTGGGAGCAGCAAAATTCTTTGGCATAAGAGACATGGAGATTTTTGTCTCCAGTGGGAGCTGATGTGAAGAAGGTGTTGGCGGGGTTCAATATGTAGGATGCAGAATGAGTTTTCCCAAGCAGTGGGAGTTGTCAGAGAGTTTGGAGCCAATTCATGGAATAAGTACTAGAGGGCAGTTCAATGGATTCTCAGGTATCTGAGAGGGACTAGCAGTAGGTTAACATGTTATGCAGGGTCAAGGTCTTCACTACATGGAGTTGTAGGTTTGGATGTCATAGGTTACTTAGATGACAAGAGGTGCACAACAGGTTGTGTGGTGGTTGGTCTTCAAGATTAAAACTGAAGATGGATATAAGCTAGGAAATGAATTAGAGAAAGGTACAGGTATAGGTACAAGTACATGTGTAGCTATTTATCTCCAAGTGGGAGATTGTTAGGTTGTAGAGCTAAAAGCTTCACTGATGCAAACATGGAGGAGGTTGCTAGGTTTCTGAGTTACAAAGCAAGTTGCAGAGGAACTGATGTTGGTCAGGCTAACTAACGTCGGTTAGATTACAGTGTAGAAGAAATCAATGTCGGTTATGAGTCGGCTGACATATGTTAGAAAGGAACTAACATTGGCAACCTATGTGTGCATGTAGTTTGCATGCAAGTTTCAGACTGGTCTATTTTTTGATAGGTAGTTTGCATGTAAAGACTATTTTTGGTCTTGAGTTGCGAGTCTAATTATTGTAATTAATAATGTCTAATTATTGTATGCATGAGATCTATATAATAGACTCATGGGTTGTATTGTAAAATTGTACTAGAGTGAGAGAGCAAATATTAGCTCCTTAAAAAGAGAGAGAGCAAGAGTTCTAGATAGCCAAGAGGGCTTGTAAAAGAGAGCAGGGATTAGCTTCTCCTAGTTCAAAAGGGGTTTTGAGTGTGTATGATCAGGGAGAGTTGCATGTTGTGCAAGTTCTGGTAGAAGATCCACCGGGGTACTGGTTGAAGAATCATAAGGGCTTGGTGAGGCAAGGACAAGGGTTCTTCAGGGTGTAGAGACATCTACATGGTAAGTAAGGTCTATTGATTTGTAGGTTGTTACAAGAGAAGGGAGATCTACTTGGAGTATGGTTGTGTACTTGGTGTATTGGCAGCATTATTACTAACTGGTGGAGGTGAACAACAACTCTATTTTTGAGTTGATTATTGTGACCGTAATTGAGAGAGTGAAGTGTTGGAGGAGAATTACAGGTGAACCCTAGAAGTGTGGGAGCTCTAGAGGTGTGGGAAGAAGAAGTGTGGCATCTTCTTTATTGTATTTTCTTTTGGATGAGTATTAATACAATTGGGTATTGTCTCTCATATTCTGTGTTGTTTCATATTTCTAGTTACTTATCATTTTGGTTAAATTCTGTGTTTAGTTTCTAATATAAAGGTAATCAAGTGTGCCCTTAGTGGGTAGTAGTTCCTGGCAAAGTGGTATCAGAGCATGTTTGTTGTTCTAGATTACCTGACAAAACAAATAACTATAGACTTTAACAAGATTCATCAAACAAAATGATGTCTATATAATTATTTAAACAATGCAATTATCTATAACACTTTGCATAATGTTTTATTTATTGCCTAAGCACTACTCCTAATTAAATAAATTTAATCTCATTTCACAATACCAACTAAAATAATATGTTAATGCCTAATAAATAAATATAACTCATTAATGTCTTATTATAGGTTTATAGAACTATTATAATGATAGTATTAACCTTATAACATAAGTAATCACTTAATATACCGATCAATCTAAATAATAAAATATGTCAATTACTACAACTAAGAATATAAATAAGGCACTATTTATACAAACACTTAGTTATAACCAAAAATAGTAGTAAGTCACAGTAAAACATTAATAGATTCATTCAAACAACTAAGTAATAACATCAACAACTATTAATGTAATACATAACTAAATTAGTGAAATTATACAATCAAATAACATGATCATATAAAATCAATAAGATCACATCAGACACACATAATAACAAATAAAAACATACCACAACTATATAAATGAAATAATAATCATAAAACATGTTATTCCACTTTGGTGTGTGCCTGGGTTTCTAGTTTTTCTCTCTCTATCATGCCCTAATGCATCCATCTACATTTCCCTCCTTCCATCACACTCTAAGTGATGGATCTATCTTGCATCCACCTCATAATAATGAAGGTTTTAAACCTAAAACATTACGAAATCCATAAAATATTGCTGTATAAACTAATAAACATGATCCTAATGTACAAAATATGAAACTATAACTATCTCATAGTGAATCAATCATGTAAATTAAATAATATATAACTATCCCATAATTACCATATGACATAAATCTTAATTAAATAGTATTTAATTAGATAGCAACCCTAACAATCCATGGATCAAAATTTTATTCATATTAGAGAAAAATTGGGATGTGGCATCCTTCCCCCTTAAAGTTGGTCATGAACTCGATGACACTTATTTAAAACACAAGTTTTAAATTTAAAACATTATATTCTGGAAAATAATATAATATGAAAAAACAAATCAAGAAAACAAATGTGGAAATAGCCTATAAAATTCATCATAGTCCTCTTAAATGGTAGTCACTTTAGAATATTGGTCCCACTAGACCTTTCACTATGACACTTCTCTATTATGCAAACTGAGTTTGTGAGTGTCAATTATTTTAACTAATTCTACCATGACCACCCTAGGATCTAAAACCTACAAAGCATTCTAATATAATAAATGTGAATGATCAAAAACATAATTTTTAAGATAAGACACATGGAAGACATTGTGCAAAATATTTAGATCTAGTGGTAATATAAGTTTATACACTATAATATTGACCACTTCTAAAACCTCGAAGGGTCCCACATATCTCATTGAAAATTTTGTTGACTTCTTAAATTTAATCAAGATTTTTTCAGGGATAACCCAAAGTAACACTTTATCACCTATTAAAAATTACCTTGTTATTTTCATATCAACATAATTTTTTTGTCTATCATTGGTCTTGGCCAACCTCTACTTGATTGTACTAACCTATTCTTCCATTTTTAAAGCATCTCAGATCCAAAGACTACCCTATTTTTAACCTATCCTAACTAATTGGTGTTATACACCTCCTTATATATAATGCCTCAAATGGATCCATATTCAACGTTTATTGGTATGATTTTTTTAGTCAAACTCAACTAATGGAAGGTAATCCTCACACTTGTATTTTCGATCCATACAATACATATAAAGGATATATTCTAAAATTTGGTTAACTTACTATGTCTATCCATTAGTTTCCAAGTTATAAGCATTACTAAAATTCAATTATGTACCTAATACTAGAATTAGAGTCAACCAAAATCTATAAATCATCCTCAGATCTTGATCCAAAATGATATTATCTAGAAAACCATGTAACTAATACACCTTCATGAATCTCTTTGTAAGCATAGGTGAATCATCTATCAAGTTACCTAGTATGAAGTGGGATACCTTGGTTAGATTTTTTAACTAAAACCAAGATCATATCATGTTGGTTCTATGATAATGGAAACCCTTTGAAAAATTCCATGATAATTACCTACAATTTCCACTTTAATATATCTTATGGATATAACAATCCAGCTAGATGCACATGTTCATCTTTCACACATTAACATTCCAAATAATTAGACATGAAATATGTTGAATATTTATTAATTCATTTCCAAAAATATAGTGACCTTATCCCTTCCATTAGATTGATTACTCTTATATTTATTGAATATGTGTCATTGTGTAGTTATTTTGGCACCATGCTCCATAATTTCTCTCTATCAGGCACATGCATCCTACCATTGTACCTCAACATACCATCATTCTCTATCTTGAATATTTTATACCTAGGATTTTGACCATTATTAGATAATCATTTATTGACCTAATCATAGATTTAATTTCTTGGTAATAATTTTATTAACTAATCTCAAAAAGTATGTTTGATAGTAACCATGGTTGTTATGTACCTTATATAGCTTAAAGAATCAATTACTTTATTCTCTTTTCCTTTGATATAATTAATACCAAAATTACAATTATATAATAAATATAAATTGTTGAGGTATGTTCCTATTATTGGTGTTGTGTTATAAATGTTGTCATTGCTGTCAAGGTCAATATTAATGTCATTAATGTCAAGGTCAAGGTTGATGACATGCATGGTGAAGTGGTATGTGACAAAGAAGTTTTATGACAAGATAATTTTAAGGAAACATATTATCTATCTATTAATAAATAATTTAAAGGAAACCTAGTAATTATTCTGAGGTTGATGACATGTCAAGGTGAAGATCAAGATATAAGGTAAGCATACTTTTGAGCATTAGTCATAAGGAGAATTATCATATCATGATCATGTATAAGAATATAGTGGTCCATTAAGATGGATACACATATGTATTAGTGGATGTTTAATTATTACTAATAATTCATATGAAGTGATGAAACACTCAAAAAGGTTTCAAGGCAAACCTTCAAGGGTGAGGTTTTAAGCCTAATCATGAAACTAGTCTACTCTTAGACCTTGTCTAACCTAATAAGGAATCTTGAGATGTTATCAAGAATGAAAATAAGTAGTAGAGTGTGTAAAATATTTTTGACACCTTTTAAACATGTGTATAATTAAAATAATCTTTCAAAGGATAGTTCATGGCTTATTCATTTGCATGAAGATACCTAGTGAGAAGGCATAGGCTTGGTAGCATGATGAGGAGAATAGTTTGAGGCTTGTGAGAAGAATATTTATAGTGTATGAGCATGGTATGAGGTTTTATGACATGATTAAAATGTGTTGAGTGTATTTCAATAGGTTTTTAGGTATGTTCAAGGTCTGTGTGACTAGAAATTGAAAGCCTAATGTGCAAAGAGATCTAGTGTGGCCTAATGAGGGGTTAAGTTTAGTTTTCAAGGTATTAGAGATCATCAGAGAATTATAAGAGTTTTTTAATGTTTTTTCAAGTATTTTTTACCAATTATAAATTTAAATATTAGAGGATAAAGCATGAAATTTTTTTATAAGGTTTTATGTGTGCACAAAATGAGGTTTTATAGACCCAAGAAGGATTTTCCTATGCTCGTTGGCACATGAAAATTTTTCATGAGATAGTAATAAGTTCATGGATGTTAGGTAAGGATAATATATCAAGTTTTAATTCATTATTTTTAGATTAAGGTCCCAAGCTTTAGGAATGATCATTAAGACTGTAAGGTGGTCTTAACCCTCTCTAAAACCCTAAAAATGACCTGATATAGAAGATATTAATAGAAATGGATCATAATGAATTGGATTACCTAGTTTTAATATTTAATAATGTAAATAACTATCCTATATACATATAAGTCACATTTTTATATCATAAGATTGAGTGGAATCTATAAGAAACCCAATATTTCTCAAAATTTTGAAATATCAAGGAGGGTTAACTAAGTCAAAGCATGAAAATGATTAGAGTATGATATGTTATAATTGTAGTTTTTGTCCATGTAATTTTATTAAAATTTTATAGTCTTCAAATAAATTAAAACATCCATGTAATTTGGCCTATCACTAAAAAGGACTAGTGAGCAAGACAATGAAAAAAATAGGCAGAAGTGAGAATGAGATTAGGGATGTGTTGTCATGGATTAGGGACGGATCTAATTGATTAAGTATGTAAAATATATCCCTATTGGATATAATTTTTGTAGATTTGTGTGTATGGTAGAAATTTTCTCTCAATTTGACTTTTCTAAAATAGTGAGGTATGTGTATCGTGAAGCCATGAGATTGGTTTGTAAGACCAATATTACTATTTGAGCTAATAACATATTTGTTATAATTTAATATTATGATTTTTAGGAGAATATAAACCCATTTTAAGTTAATTAAATATCATATATATGTGTTCTAAGTCATTATTTCCATGACTATGTTTTGGAGCTTTAAGGTAATTTTTTGTGTGTTAGTAAAAACGTTGTTCTTAAGTCATTATGCCCAAAGTTAATAAATAAAATACACATGAGTTTTTTATATATTTATCATATTTTAATTTGAATATATATTTTTTAAGGATAAATTCCTATGAAATTTTAAAAATTCAAAGCTTCTTGACTAGTTTTTGAGGTCTGTTTGTAGTTCTAAGTTATCACATGGAAGTGGTTAGTTTAAGGTCTTTTGCCCTATATGGTGAATTTTAATGAACATGGTGATTAACCTAAGGTAATTTAGGTTATATAAATTTTATTTTATTTTATTTTTATGTGGAAAAGTTGTGGGTATGCTTTATATATTTAAAATAACCTTTCTAGTAGTGAGAATGCCTAATTGTAAGTAGGCCTAATGGTGTGGTTAAAAGAGTGAAATGAGCTAAATGGTGTTGGGGAACTAAGGTTAGATTATAATTGGCATAATTGAATTTTTTTGGAATTCTTTCATCAATTTATCAAGGCTCAATATGTTCCAAGGTGGTCAAGGTGAAATGTGTGCTTTGAGAAGGCCTAATTACATTAGGTCTCTAGTAGGCCTAATGGTGGTTTTGGTCTTTATGAGTGGTGAAAGACCTAATAATGGTTTTTTTAGTTATGATTTTTTTTTTGATCTATTAAAATGGTGATATAATTATTTATAGGTTTTTTTATGGTCAAGGTATGTGAAAGCAAGAGTTAAGTATAAGAAGGTCTAATAGGTATATTTTAACTAGTTAGACTATTCAGGTGGTGAACAAATGAAATAAAAGTTTAGAAACTAGGTATAGGGATTATATAACATGAAATAGGTGTGTTTAATATTTATTTAATTTGTAATGTTTATTATACACATTATGATCAAGGTCATATGACCTAATTTTATCAAGAAGAGGGTTAGTTGAGCAAAGAGACCTAATAGGCTGTTTGAGAGAGATAGAAGAGTGTGAAGAGAAAAATAAGGTGATAATAATTATTTAAGTGAGAAAAAAGTTTATAAATGTGATCATAGGTTATTTGTGTTTTATTTGGTTCTAATTAACTTAGGGTGTTGGTGCCTCCTTGCAAGTTAGTGCTTGTTAAAAGACTAGTTGAGTTGGTGCTTGACTAGTGAGGGGTTGGTGTTCCTTATGGGGTTGGTGGCTAAATAAAATATTGATTAATTTATCATATTAATATATTACAGGATGTGTTTAGTGGTTTTTATCCCCCATGATGGTTTTTCCCATATATCTTATGTTCATATGTTATATGCTTATGTGGATTCTTATTTATGCAATAGTTGATGTATATGTTTGAATAAATGCTTAAGAATGATAAGTGAAATTAAATGATTATTTTAAAGCGATGTATTCACCCCCACCCCATATCATTAGTTTTAATTCAAAAAAATTCTATCAGATTAGGTCTTTTAAAGTAGGCCTAATAGCCTAAAGGAGATCCTAAGCAAGGGAAGATGGCTAGTCAAGCACAAGGTGGTTTATATACAAGCAAGGCTCCTTTGTTAAATAGATATAATTATGATTTTTAGAGTGTTATGATGATAAATTTTTTTATATATTAAGGTCATGATTTTTATAAATTATTTTTGGATGGATATAATGCACCCTTTATTCCCCATACAAATAGAATTGGTAAAAAGGCTAGTGATAACACTTCAAAAGTAATGGATGGTATTTATATAGCATATCAAAGGTAGATCTTGTGAAGGTGATGAACTATGTGTATGATAAATAAATTTGGTAAAATTTGAAGATTATACATGAGTGAGACTCTAAAATCAAGTCGGATAATTTTTAAACCCATAGAAGATAGTTTTAAATCCTAAAGATTAATGAAGATGAGAATATTGCATCCCACCTATTGAGGGTTTATGAAGTGCTCAACATCATAAGAGGCCTAGGTGAATATTTTAAAGATTATACTATTGTTAAAAAGGTGTTAAGATATCTAACTCCAAATTTTGATTCTAAAGTGTCTACTATTGAATAGATGTAAGATATAGATAACCTAGAGATGGATCCACTTCATGGCACCATAATAGCCTATGAGACGAGGAAAAGTGAAGGAAGACCTAAAAATAAGAAGTTACATTCAAGCTATAAATGAGTTTAAATTAAAATAATACACAAAGTAATAAAGTTAAAGACAATGATATTTTTGATATTGATGATGATGAGTTGATAGTTATATTTGTAAGAAAGTTGAAAATTGGTCTATGTAAATAGAAGGTTAAGTTTCCCCTTCAAGTGATTTAACTATGGATAAATTGAATAATTTGATAATAAGTTCCATCATAAACATAATAATTTGGAAATGCAGATGAGAGATATTCCTATCAAACTTAAAGATTATGAGAATAATCTCAGAAAGCTCATTAAGGAAAGCAAGATGAAGATGGAGGAGGATACTTCTAGCATATGTGCTGCCGCTGCAAACCTTGGAAAATGAGCTAATGAGGAAATAAAATCCTTGGAGGGGCCAAGTAAGAGGACCATATAGAGCTCAAGGAAGAAGGCAATGTAAGAGGTTGCTACATTGGCTGCAATATCCATATAGGACACTGTTGTGATTGGAAAGGAGGTGGTGAAGATGATCCTAGAATTAGAAGAATAGAGTCATTTTGTTCTTTTTGGTTTAGTCCTTTTTGTTGGATGTTATAACTAGTTCCAGAAATTGGTCCTTTATTTTCTTAACATATTTGAGTTTCTAGGTCTCTATAAAACCTGGGATCTTTCCTCTTACTATCTTGTTTTGTGGTTTCAAGTCCCTGCAAAACCTATTTTTGATGCTGCTCTACAGTAGGCGATAGGTTTATTTTTCCTATGGTTCATTATTGTTATATCCTTCTTCCTTTGTTTCAGGGTTTTGGGGTCCCTTCAAAACCTATTTTTACCTTAATCTAAAACATAATACAAAGGATGATGAAGAGTATGATGAAGGTCATAATGATGAAAATAAGTCTTATAAGTCTAATAAGACCAAGAAAAGCTTCATAAAGTATGATGACAAGAAGTTGTTTTTCAAGAATAAAAGAATATTTTACACCAAGGAAGACTATAGCTCATTAGATGAGAGTGAGAGAAGTGATTATGAGAGTGACCATGAAGGTGTTGATCTTGATGTCATTGAATTTGTCTTCATGGCTAAGGAAGCAAGATATTCATATCAAGAAGAGTCCATGTGATTTGGAGGTATTGTTGTTGATTTAGATGAAGAAGATGATGAGGTGGACTTTGAGGTTGAATTGATGAATGATCTAGAAGAAATTAAGATGGTAAAGAATAAAAACAAGGTGACAAGGTCTCTTGTCAAATACTATGAGGACTAAATCAATTTTGTAAGAGATCTTGAGCAACAACTGAAAGGAACAAGAATAAATAGTCAAACATGTGGAGACTCAAATTGAGATGTTGACTACAAGCATAAAGGCTAAAGAAGGAGAAGAATGTGTCAAGGATGTAACTAAATTAGATTCCTTGAGAGATGAGTTGGATTAGATATCAAATAAATTAAAGTCCTTTGTGAATTTTGAAAAGAGTGATAATGATCTAGATAACATCCTGAGTAGTTAAAAGACTATTAATGGCAAAATAGGTCTTGGTTTCATTGGATACCAAAAGAAGAATACTAATGTGATCAACGAGAATGAGAAATTAAATGTCAATGGTCAATAAAATAATGATGGTAATGGTATAATAAAGACTAATATTATTATTTATCCTAATGTTATAAGGTATGATAATCTTTTTAATGGTTATTTTTATTCATGTAACCAATTTGGTCATAGATTAAGGCATTGTAGAAGACCTTTTAAGAATGAATATGCATGGAACTATGAGGAGAATCATAAGTCATAAGGTATGGGTAATGATGTGTTTCCATGAAGAGTAATAGTCTATTTCAATTTTCAAAAGCTTGGTCATATTGTAAAGTTTTGTAACCATAGATTCTCAAGTCAAAATAATAAGATTGAGGCCCCTAGAATGCAAGAAAGAAGATAATATAGTGAATGGAGACTGTAGGTATCTAAGGTGAATGATAATTAGTATGCAATTCTAAGTGAAATATTTTCCATGGTGGAGCATAGTTAAGATGTAAATGAGTGCAAAGAATTATCCCTATCAGCTCAGTTTATGATTAAAGGAGTTAAGATAAATAGACCAAGTCTGAATGTTATTCAAACAAAGATTGAAGAGGTTAAATCAAAAAGCCTATTCAATCCTAAGAGGATCATGAAAAAATATCAATATAGTAAGGACATTGAGATTTAGGAATCTCATGAGTTTATGTTGTTTCAATACCCTAGAGGAGAGGTGACTCCATTAGGCTTCATGGAGGCACTCAACTAGTGAGTAAAAGCATGAAGGATGATTGGTCTTAGGGGGGATTTGTATTCTTTTTAGATTCAAATTTTAGTAAATAGTATATTGGAGGTGTAATTTTAAGATATGGGTTACAAATTATTTTTATGATGACATCATCAAACCAAGTCATATTTATAATAGTTTTTGAATATCTCATGGAGATAAGGGGAGCCAATCATGCTCCTAGAGTATGTGTGTTTGCCAAAAATATCTATAGCAATCATGAATAAATTTGAGTTATGGATTGGTTTGTAAGATGAATTTGTTCATTAATTTAGTTGGTTTTGAGCTTGATATGTGTTGACCTTTTGTCAAAGGGAGAAAAAGTTTAGTTTAGGAGAAATGTTAGTTTCAAAAAGATCTAGTTTGGGGAGATGAGAATGATCAGCTTTGTTTGATTGTTTTCCATCAATGACAAAGGGGGATATTGTTGATTTATGTTATTTTTTTTTGGTAATTTTAGTATAATTTTTATCATTGATGTCAAGGTCAATATGGATGGCATTAATGTCAAGGTCTAAGTTGATGACATGTATGGTGAAGTGGTATGTAACAATCAAGTCTTATCATAAGAGAATTTGAAGGAAACATATTATATCTCTATTGAGATATAATTTTAAGGCAACCTAGAAATTATTCTCACATTGATGACATGTCAATTTAAAGATCAAAATACAAGGTAAACATACTTTTGAGCACTAGTCTTAAGGAGAATTATCATATCATGAGCATGTGTATGAAGATGGTGGTCTATTAATATGGATACACATAGGTATGAGTGGATGTTTAATTATTCACAAGAATTAATATGAAGTTTTGAAACACTTGGTAAAGATTTAAGGCAAACCTTTAAGGGTAAGGTCTTAAGCCTAAGTATGTAACTAGTCTAGTCCTAGACCATGATTGACCTAATAAGGAGTCTTGAGATGTTTATCAAGAATGAAAATTAGTGTTAGAGCATGTGAAAATATGTTTTAAACTATTTAAATGTGTTTATAAGGGATATAATCATTTAGATAATATTTTAAAGTTAGTTTATGGCTTATTCATTTTCATGAAGAGACCAAGTGAGAAGGCATAGGCTTGGTAGCATGATGAAGAGAATAGTCTGAGGCTTGTGAGAATAATATTGGAAGTGTATGAGCATGGTATGAGGTTTTAAGACATGATTATGAGGTTTTTATATTAGTGCAAGAGGTTTGAAGGTATGTTCAAGGTCTAAGTGTGACTGGCGGTTTAAGGCCTAATGTGCAAAGAGACCTAGTGTGGCCTAATGAGAGGTCAAGTTTAATTTTAAAGGTGATATATATCATGAAAGAATTATTAGATATTTTAAATGTTTTCTCAAGTTTTTTGACCAATTTTTAGGTCAAATTATGAAGGATAAATCATGAAATGTGTTTTTAAGGTTTTGTGTGTACATAAAATGAGGTTTTGTAGACTCGAGGGATTTTTTTATGATCATTAACATTTGAAACATTTACATGAGATCATAAGAAGTTAATGGAAGTTATGTAAGTAAAATATCTCATGTTTATAATTATTTTTTAGGTTAAGGGCCCAAGCTTTATGAATGATCTTTAAGACTATAAGGTGGTCTTAATCCTCTCTAAAACCCTAACAATGACCTGATATGGAATATCTTGATCTACATGGATTATAATGAATTAGATGACCTATTTTGATGATTGGAACATGTAGAGGACTCTAATAAATACCTCTAGGTGGAATTTTTTTATCATGAGAGTGAGTGGAAGCTATAGTAAAACCCTTGTTTCTCAAATTTTTGATACAATAGGTAGGGTTGACTAGATCAAAGCATGAAAATGATTAGATGATTATGTGTGAGACTTTTATTTTGTTTCCATGTAAGTTTATAATTATTTTAAAAAATTAAGATATGATAAACTATTAATGGAATTTTTCATATCTCTAAAAATTCCTAGTGAGGTAGACAGTGAGAAAAATAGGAAGAAGTGGGAATGAGATTAGGTCAATGTACAATAAAGCCATGAGATTAGTCTATAAGACAAATATTGCTATTTGATCGTATAATATATATTTTTAAATTTAATATAAGGATATTTATGGTCATATAAATCCATTTTAATTTCATGAAAGTGAATCTATAGGTTTTATATGTCATTATTTCCATGATTATGTTTTGGAGTTTTTAGGTAGTTTTATTTGTGTTAGCAAGAAATATGTTCATAAGTCATTATGCCCATAGTTGAAGAATAAAATGAAAATTAAGTTGTTATATAGGTATAATATGTTAATTTTAATGTATTTTTATTTATGATAAATTACTATTAAGATTTAAAAATTCAAAGGTTCTTGATTGGCTTGTAGGCCTATTTGCAGTTCTAAGTGAGCATATGGAAGTGGTCAATTTGAGGTCTTTTTCCCTATATGGTGAATTTTAATGAAAATGGTGATTACCCTGAGGTAATTTATGTTATATAAATCATATTTTATGGTATTTTATTTGTAAAAGTTGTGTGTATGCATCATATATTCAAAATAGAATTTATGGCAGTGAGAAGGCCTAATTGTAAATAGGCCTAATGGTGTGGTTAAAAGAGTTAAATGGTTTTGGGGAAATAAGGTGAGATTATAAGGGGTATATTTTAAGCGTGTGTGAATTTTTTCATCCATTTATGGAGGCTAAATATGTTTCAAGGTGGTCAAGTTGAAACATGTGCTTTGAGAAGGCCTAATTGCATTAGGTCTTTATTAGGCCTAATGGTGGTTTTGGTCCTTATGAGTGGTGACCAACATATGTAATGGTTTTTTCACTTATTAAACTATTTTTTTAATATATTTAAGTGGTTATATAAATATTTATAGGTTTGTGGCTGACCAAGGTATGTGAAATCAAGAGTCAAGCATAAGAAGAAGGTTTAATTGGCCTATTTTGACTAGTTAGACTATTAAGGTGGTGAATGAACAAAATAGAAGTTTAGAAATAAGGTATAGGGATTAAATACCATTATATAGGTGTTTTAAATATGGAATGAAGTTATAATATTAAATATATAGATTATTATCAAGGTCATATGACCTAATTCTATCAAGAAGAGGGCTACTAGAGTGAAGAGACCTAAGAGGTTGTTTGAGAGAGATAAAAGAGTGTGAAGAGAAAATCAAGGTGATAATCATGAATTGAGTGAGAAAGAAGTGTCTAAATATTATCAAAGGTTTTATGTGGTTGATTTGGTTTTGACTCACCTAGGGGCCTAGTGCCTCCTTACAAGTTGGTGCTTGCTAAAGGACTAGTTGAGTTGGTGTTTGACTAGTGAGGGGTTAATGCTCCTTATGGGGTTGGTTCCATACTAAAATATTGATTAATTACTTATAGGATAGTATTATAATCTATTTTTTAGTGTGTTTTATCCCCCATGAGGTTTTTCCACATATCTCTTATGTTCATATGTTATATGCTTATGTGGATGCTTGTTTATGCATTGGTTGATGTATGTGTTTGAATGAATGCTTATTGAATGATAAGTGAAATTTTATGACTATTTTAAGGGAAATATTAAATCCCCCTCCTTTTATCTATACTTAAAACATAACCATTATCTATGATGAGCATTCAAGTTTAGTTGGGTGAAGATGTACTTGAGTACCAAGCTATCAACCTTGAGATCAATTGGTTGCCCTAATAGACAATTCATAAAAAATTGCAAGGAATGCATAATTATTGAAATTTTTACATTTTAAGGGACATAATTCACCTCATGTGTCTTAATTTTATTAAACTTATAGGCTATAATTGATCCATCCTACATAATAACTCCTCCAAGTCCATCCTTAGATGTATCGATGATCATTAAGAATTGACCATTAGGATCGAGAAATCTTAGCATTGGTACTAAAGTAAGCCTAATTGTAAACTCCTAAAAGGATATATCACACTTGTTTGACCAGAAAAAATTCTAATTCTTCTACTAAAAAGAGGTAATATGATTATCTATCTTATAGAAATTCAAAAAAAAATTTCCTATAATAGCCCATTATTCCCATGAAACTCCTTACTTTATGCACATTATTTGGCACTAGCCTTTACATTATGGATCCTATCTTCATTATATATACTTAAATACCATATTTAGATATAATATGTCCCAAATACTAAACTTTATTTTGTAAAAATATACACTTGGACAACTTGTCATATAACATGTGCTTTCAAAAATGCTACAAAACTAGTTCTAGATGCTATAGATGTTCTTCCTCATCCCTAGAATAAATGAGGATGCCATCTAGAAAAACCAAAATGAAATAATCTAGATAATCTCTAAACACATTATTCATAAGATTCATAAATGTTTTAGGAGCATTTGTCAACCTAAATGGTATTGATTTCCATTAAAACCATACTTGAAACCATTACTAGGTTTCATGTTACCTGAACCACTATTACACATGGCATTCTGATTCTTGAACTAACTCTTGGAATTTTCACTCCTCTTCTTCTAGTTGTTTTTGAAAGTTGGTTTAGAATTTGTAAACTTATTCTTAAAATTATCTCTAGTTCGGGAAAGATATTTTAGTTTCTATTCCTATTTGATTGCCTTCTCAAAAACTTGATCCATGGTTAATGGCACATGCACATCTACTTCACAGCCAATTTTGGGTTTTAATCCCATGATGAATTTCCTAATCTTGAATGTCTCATTTGTCTAATATTAAGGTATATACTTAAGGATATTAGTGAATTTATCCTTGTATTCATTCACTAATAGGTATCCTTGCTTGAGATTTTAAACATCTATAAAATTTTGATATAAGGGTAACTGAGAAATCCATCATGACCTAAACAATGTCACAAAGTATTCCCAAGTGATGGTGGTGGTAGTGTCAAGTTTCATGTCATACATCTTGTTTTACCACCAAGTTTATGCTTCACCAACAAGCTAATAAGCTTCCCAGAATAATTTCATGACTTTAAAGTAATTATGAATCTCAAAATATTTCTCCATCTCTATCAACCATACTTTAGTTTTATCTCCCAAAATAGTTCCATCAACCTTGGGTGTATTTACCTTTCCATGTCTGATGCCAACTCTATAGCTACTCAATATCTTACATCCTATGTAACTTCCTCATGTCTTTATTCTTAAGGATTTTCTTAATTAGAATTATTCTCTTTAGGTTCTCAATTATTTTCCTCTTCATGACCATGTACTTATTCTCTAAGGGTCATGATTCAGTCCCTAATATCTTTCATGGTTGCAAATACTTGATTTAACTTCATAACTTACTCAGTAGCATACTAATTTGGATCAATAGCAGGAGTGGTATTTGAAGTACCCTCACCTCCTAGTCTAGCATACACCATTGCTATTCATACTTAATAATATAATAAGTTTGCATTATAAGACACATTAAGTCCTAAAGTTTAAGCCTCAGCTCTGATACCACACTGTAACAACCCCACTGGGTTTTATAGTAAAATATATTTTTTTAAAAATAATGACATATATTAATCTAACAAATTTCATCATGATAAATCTAACTAAGTAATCTTTAACTAAATTTATTATTTCAGTTAACCCCATAGGTTTTATATCCAATCCATTTAGCTAATGATCACCAAGATAATGATATAACAAATCATGAACAATGTTGAATAAATAATAAAGATTGAATTTATTTCATTAAATTAATAATATAATTTTAGTTATGGTTAATGTAATAATACAACCACTACTGTAGATGTACAATTGAATAAATAGATTAGTTTCACCAATAAAATGTCTTATTTAATAATAATATAATGATACACAAAGCATGAGTCTCCATGACTCAAGTATCAATATGCAATATCAAGTGTAATTTCTAGTTTAGTACTCCTAATAGGAGGGAGAACATAATTTATGTGCTTTTCCACACAAACCGTAGACCATTGATCCCATGTACTATCTCTTAATAAGGGAATGCCATTCCTCTCATAGATGGGTAGATAATAATGGTGCAAGGATACAGAGTGACAAACTAAAATCCATGTGCTATAAGATATCCAATACATGATGTGTAAAATAAATAAATCCATTCTAACATGATATCACACAAACATGAAAACTATATCAACACATGAAATGGAAATGGTTAACTATAAATATTACTTTGTCCAAAGTTTTAAAATAGTTAATGATCTCTAGGATCAGTCAATTTCAATCACACCACTCAATCAGATTATACCTCATCTTGCATTGATGGCACTAATTAATTTAGTGAAATCTATCCAATACTTATTTAGTGTCATAAATGCAATATTTGATTAAAATATATAATAATATAAAAACTAATATATTCCATCAAAATATTCCCTATTAGTATAGATAAATATGCTAAGTACAAAAACATCAAATACATACATTTAGTACATCAAATGTAATGCAATAAATCTAATATCTTCTAGTTTATTTCATAATAATAAATAGAATCATAAAAAGTCATTATTAACATACCATCTGGGTAAGAATTATATCCAAACTGAAAGTTACCCAATATCACCAAGTAACTTGAAATATTATTTCATCCATGAAACAAACATTAATCACAAATTATTTATTTGTTCATATTCTACATATATAACAGAAGTTAGTGATAAAAAAAATTATTGAGATCTAAATTTAAATATTTAAATAACTTATCTTAATGCTTCATCTAAACATTAAATATATATAAAAGTACCCATAATAACTTGCTAAGTAATAACGAATACTAGCATATAAGTTGTGTACATCTATATATATGGTATAATCATTCTCAAATTTATAACACTATCAACAAATCATATGTTTCTATCATGTATATATGTATTATTTTAAAACTATCAGGTATACATATAATTGTTAATACATTCATAATTTGAGAATGTATATGTTACACTCTAAGTAAACAATCCAATATCTAAAGGGGACCAAGCTTCAAAGGAAAGTGAAAGTGGTGGACCATTCTAACTAAAATTTATTCCTTGGGGAAGGTAAAGAACCGGTTCCTTACCAGGGAGGATTCAAATGGGCCAAGATGTTATAGTTATGGGATGAAATGTGTTTCCTCCTCATGAAATACTTCACTTTGGAGGGGTGGTTTACCAAGTTCTACAATTATCTTCCTTTACTAAATCAGTTTAGATGTAATGCTCATATTATCTTCCTATTCTATCTACTGTCTTCCCTTGAGCATTTCAGTTTTAGGGTTAAAGTTAAGTTGGCTAATAAACCCTCCAAGAAACTCATTACCCTACACTAGGGTCTTATTCTCTACTTATATAATTTTCACCTTGCTCTGGAGCCACCTAAGCCTATCTAGTCTCATAGTGGTGAATTTTCTACCAACCCTAATGATACTATTGTATCTAAAGAGCCTTGACCTTCCCTTACTTCTCATAAGATGAAAGGGGTTTCCTTTTATTTTTTTAATGAGGAGACTACCATGGTGACCACTACCCACACTCTGATCTCTAAAAGTAGTGTGAAGAGTAGTAAGAGGAAAATTAGGAAGGTGGAAGGGGAAACTATGTGGGATAATATGGGGAACCCTAAAAATCTTAGTAGTACTCCTATGGGACCTAGCCATAAAACTAATCTATCCACCAAGGATAAGAAGGAGGGATTATCCTCTAGGGTTAGGAGGTTAGGGAGGATTATTGGAAAACCTACACTGAAAACTAAACTTATTGATTATTTATAGAGTGATTCTAAATAATAAACCTAGGGGGATGAGGCCATGGTTCTTGAAGTATAGGAGATTTCTAAATATGCAGAGGGTAAGAATGGGAACAAATAGACTAATGTTTTTGGTGGTACTTTTGGTGATTTTAAGGATAATACTGATGAAGGGGGAAGATGTTTATGGAGGGGGATCTACTGATGAGATGGAGGAAGGTTTTGATTATAGGAATGAAATTATTTCCTTGAGGGGTTGTGTGAAGAAGCTGGAACACTCAATTTCCACTATTCTTAGGCGTACTATGTTACTTAA